>KN885904.1:3522-14176 GCA_000934455.1 Apostichopus parvimensis | reverse complement strand
ATATATCACTACATATATATCACTATATAAATATATCATTGAATTAGGTTAATAAAGTTACGCCCAACGCAAAGCCCAACTCTGAGAATACGGATATTAAACCACAGGCAAAGAGATGAAATAACAATAGTTAAGGTACACTGATGGCATATCGCATACATATGTTTATAATTCCTACATGGATAAAGCTTTGACTCAGAATAGTTGGCCCCCGTAGATAGGTTAACCTATCGTTTCCTCTTCCGTCCACATTTTAAAGACTTTCGACAAAGATTAAGCTACGCTAGCTTAGAAAGTTTGACTACCACTACTGAACTGTCAAGAGTATAGTTTTCTAAGAAGCGAATAAAAAATATCTTCTTTTTTTTGGTATCCACTCGGGAACAGTGACCTTAAAGGTTTGGAATTGAGATTTAAGAACATTGGTAAAATCCGTATCGTACCGACTGGTATAAAAGCTGTGTGTGTGGTTTTCGGGAAACTAGAATGATAAACTTGGTCAATGTGGGTATGTGATAGTACAGCTAAAAAACTACATTGAAATTTGAAGAGTCCACCCAGTACTGTTAAACTGTAATGTACTGTAGTGTAATGTGAAGTAATGTACTATAATGTACTATACTGTAATGCAATGTACTGTAATGTGATGCCATGTAATGTACTGTAATGTAATGCACTGTACTATAATGTAATGTAATGCACTGTACTATAATGTAATGTAATGCACTGTACTATAATGTAATGTAATGCACTGTACTATAATATAATGTAATGTACTATAATGTAATGTACTGTTACGTGATATGAAAAAGTCAAGAGAGCTGATATCACTACTTTTGCATGTATACATGCCATAGCCTGTAGACACATCTTAAGATTGAAATCATCAAATTGCACTGTACTGTAATTGTAATGTAATGCCTGGTACTGTAATGTAATGTAATTTACTGTTATGTGGTATGAAAAAGTCAAGAGAGATAAAATCACTACATACATACATAGCCTTTAGACACATCTTAAAATTGAATATCAAATCGAGGAGACTGATGAAATCAGTACTGTACCTAGCTGCGCAGTTAAGTACATAAAGCAGCTGAGAAGGATGAATTAAATATAACAAAATTTACATGGTAGTTTTCTCCAAACTTGCACTTGCACCTTTGATGCATTAATGAGTTCAATAATCATGTTAAGAATTGAAGGTTTACATGTCTTGTGTCAGTTTATAGGCAAGGCTATCTCACACAGATGTCACAACAGTAAACGCTTTGGTCATGTTTGCAAAGAACTTTATATATAACACAATCACACCAATGTGTGCACAACTCAAGCAGATACTCCAGGGCACTACTGTGCCTCAAATCTAAGTGTCCACTGAGGGGGGCGGGGGGTGGGGGGCTTCCTTTAGGTAGCGCAGCCCTAACCTGGCGCACGCAACTATTATGAACTATGTGTGTACAAGTTAAGTCTTAGGTCTCCATTTGTGGACTTTATATGCCTGGAACGCACTGCAACATGCATAATCCAATTCTGTAGCATCAGGTTATGTCGCCCTCTCTGTCGTGATCGTTTACGAGCTAAGATCTGAAATCCAACAACAAGTCCAAGGGGCTGGCGGGCGGGCGGGAAGGATGGTGACACCAGTGTTGCTGTGTGCTGTGTGGTTATAGAACCTAATACAGGGTGAAGGGAGGCTATTACACTCCTGTGTTGCATGAAAGTGATTTTTACAAAGGAGTCTATACATTCAACAATTTGATCAACTGTTGCCTCAGTTTACTTAAGCAATCAATATACGATCCATATAATACCATCTGTAATTCCACAATCCTGGGTTCGAATACAGCTAGGGCCTTCTAACACCTGCCATTTTCCTAGTATTGTTTTTTTCCTTGTTTCTTAAGGTATGCACCGCAGTATCAATATTTACAGTAAGAGCCATTTGCCAACTAAAACCATTCATACTACAGCTGTTTATATTGAATAGAAAGGGTGGGTGGATTTGCGGCCTTTTTGATACCATCAGTCTACTTTTTGCCCTTATATGGACGTGAGTGGGAAGACTACAAAATCAATTCTAATTATATTAATACTATGCTTTACAGTATAACCTTTGTTGTTCATAATATTCTACTTGAGATTACTTTTAAAGATATCAATTATCCAAATCTATAGCTCTTAATCAATTATGGCGAGCCGACCACGCCATGTCAGTCCTCCTTCACCTCCCTGTATATAAACTATTCACCATTGAATTTATATTATGTGGAAATAAAATCAAACTCAAACTCATATCAGCCCTCTAATCAAAAAACCTGTTGATTGTCAAATTTATTATTGTATACATTCCGTTGCTAACCAATTTGAAAACGCGATTGTAAACTTCAGAATAGACTGGTCATTAAACTGCCTGTTTAATTATATTCATTACGGCATCTAATTAATAATTTCAATGATTTGTTTATCTAGTCTCATAACTAGGATGATAGCTCGTGCAGTCCCTACAAGGAAACACTAGTATCGTTAGCTATCCTACGAGAAACAGCCTGGAGAGAACAACGACAAACGTTAAGAAACGTCTGCGATATGCATCGCACCAGTGGGATGACAGTTTATAAGGGATTTACCCAGGTTGAGGAAATGTTAATCCTTGATTCTTCTCATGGGAGGAGGGGGGGGGGGGGAGAGACACACACAAAAAAGTTTTTTTTCTTCCAGGATTCAGCTGCAGGTACCTAAGTACCGAGGCATATAATGGATCAAATAGCTTTTGGAAAGCTGTCAGTGTATAAATCACCTAAACAGACCTACTTTTCAAAATGCTGCTCATGACATTATTATTCGCACGGTATATTTAGGAAGCGACTGATACTGATATAGTTTTCAGATAGATGCCATACAATCTCCCTACTCAAATTATTTGCTCCAGTTTTGACAATTGTCTAGCTAAATTAGTCTCATCCATATAACCATGGTAACTACGACTTGGGATGAGTATGCAATCGACCAAATAGATAATCTGTTTTTGGTCAGCACATTTCGCCGAAAAACAGATTCTCTGACTTGCTAACAAAATCTCATGTACGCAATCGACGATGTACGTACAGAGAGTACTTTGATGGGCAGAAAACCTTCTCCCACCGTGTAAACAACCTTTTCCACCCGGTAAACAACTGCTGAAAATAGCCTGCTTCTAAATGCTATCTAATTCATGAATATATTCAAGCCGTGAAAGAAGGCAGAAGTAAAATATTTTTTTTTTAACTTTCGACGTGATCAGTATGCAACATCTCCTATCTGCTTTGCAGCTTCCTCTAATGAGCGACATGAACTTTTCTAGCCGTTCGTGGGGTTACTTAGCAATGATTTCCATAAGGTCTTCCACTCAGGTGCGTTTGGTCACGTTTTAACTAGCATTTTCTCCTAATAGTCCGTGGGGAATCCAAAATTCCGTCCCGCTGGAGCAGAATTAAAATGCCAAAAATAATGATCAATTTTCACTCAACTTCTCTGACAGTCAAACACGGCGACGAAAATAGCTCCGCTAAGAAATTTTTTTTCTTTGCGCAGAAGTCTGTGCCAAGTACGGTCGAAAGTGGAATGTGTTGAGGTTTTCCTCAAGGGGTGTGCACGAGTGGGAGAGGTGATAACGTTGTCGGCCAATTATGTGTGAGAGTATAATGCCGTGTCTATGCGAGAGAGTGTGAATGTGGTTTCGGTCTGTGAGGGATTCGAGAGGAGTAGTCAAGGATTCCCAGTGCTGGCTGGTGACGGTGAACTGTCTGTGCTAATAATCTCTAAGGATATCATCAAATATTTAAACGTCGTCTGCCAACTCCAACATCCGATACATCCAGTCTATTTTAAACTAAGTCATGCCTTTTGGCAGATTGTTATATAGTCCAAGAAATAATGGAGGCATTTGAGTGTTTTAAGTTGTTTCTATTACTATACTGAGGATACAGAGCTAGTCACCATAAAAAAAATATGCTGAATCTCCTCTGAAATGCCCCTTTAAGGCTAAAGAGAATTATGAACATTGGCTCCTCATTGGAGGCCTAAATGTTTTTGTAAAATCTATTGTTTTATGAATTCTAATATAACTCACAACAAACGTGTCTTTTTTAAACTTCATATTAATACCAGAGCAATCTCAGATGACATTCAACACCATTTGCCATTGATAAATTGTATCAAATGTATAGCCTAAACATACATAATTTGAGTCTATAAAATTCCTGTTTTCCATTGAGCTTTGGGTATAGACTTTAAAGTCCAGCCACTTTCATTAATGAACCCTTGGCAGTTTAAAGGGTCATTTCTCAAGAATTGAAAAAAGTGGTATAGAAAGACGACATAGACTGCAGACAGTGGTTCTTCTGAATGGTCCCACAAAGTATCAAAATTAATCTTGTGCCTTAAAAGTCATCCTTTTAAGATGTACAAGAGGCCTCCATTGTTGCCTCCACTTGTAACATATTCTGGCCCAAGCCAATATTCATAAATTGAACTAAGAGATCTTTGTGGTTTATACAATCATATATATGTTAGTAATTATTTGTTTTCCTTTATTGACCAAAATTGTTACTCAATACAGGAGTAACCTATTTTGCTTCCCACAAATTTCACGCAACCAATTTCTTGTTCATTAATTTGCATTTGTTCAGAGTTTGTCGTATTAAAATGGATCATGGAGATGATATGCAGGCTATCGCGGGCACCATCAAAGTTTCATTTTTATAATATTGAATATTAATGTTCTGTTTGAACTGTTAGAACTAAGGTGAAATCAGTCTTAAGGCAAGATTCAGAGATATGTTTCAATGTTTACCTTGATTTATGCAGCCTAGCATGGACAATAATTATTACATAACATACAGTGATGATTGTGGGTATCATAATATCAGGCAGACAGAATTATATTCAGACTCCTTTCACCTGCTGTGATGAATTTTGCCAGAGAGAAAATTGACATGCAAAAATTTCGATTGGAAGAAATAATTAGATTGGAATTGTCCATCTGCTGTATAATTGCTTTTCAGAGTGAAGTGAAGTAATGGAGATATAAATGCAAAATGGCCAAAAAAAGGAAAAAAGAGAAAAAATGAAGTAAAACATACCTTTCCGTTGACAGATTTATCTTTTCCTGAGGATTCCTCGAGCGACTGTCCCTCCATCTCTCTCCTCCTACAAAAAGAAAAGAGAATAGATATTAAAGAAATTGAATGAACGAACGGAGAGGCTACGTTAGGTCCTAGCTGTGGGGAGATGGGGAACAACTGTGCTAGTAGTAGATAGTATAAATGTGTGAATTTTCACACTTGTTTGAAACCATTGGCATACCTTGACATGGAAAACAAAGAGGGAATTTAACCAGCTTCCTCATGATCACCCCCCTCCCCATCCCCCTCCTCATTCCTCCCCTTCCCCACCCCCCATTCCCATTCCCAGTCCCTCTCTACCAGGAACAGAATAAATTGACTTATGTACAGGACTATACATGCAGTGGTAAAGAAGAACTATATTCACTTTTTTAACAATTTTACCAAAACTTACAGATTTTTTCTCAAAATGATTAGATGTTCCCAGCACCAAGAAAGTGAAGGTTACAATTAGCCAAGAATTAATTCTTAGCATTTTTGTCATTTCTGTAACCATCACAAACCAATCTCCGAGAACGATCAGAAACTTTTCGACCTTCGCTTTGACATGATTTCTTCAAAAGTTAGCTAATTTCTCGGGAGCTTAATATCTGTTTGAACTTCATGAATCTTATGTAAAGTATCCACAGAAAGATTCTAAATTCATGTCAAAAAGCTGCTTTAAAGTCAATTTGGTAAATTTCCATCAAAAAAATTATGAGAGTAAAATAGTAAATTATTTAGCGTCAACAAAGAACCACACGAGCCAGTCGGTCGGAAACTCCGTGGAGATAAACAGAATGGCAAACCTTTATCTACACATCTAAAGGCTATAATATAGAGCCCGAAGTAGAGATTGCTTGATTGGATGAAATAATAACAGAGGCCATTTTATGAATCACAGCGTGAAATGCCATGTGACGCTCATGGTGGCCTCTTTTATCTCCCTGTACAACATCAGATAAGGTTCACCAGAGACTCTAAACCAAGGACAAAATACGCAAAGGCAGGAAAACCTCTTGAATAATAAAGAAGAAATTCCCACTGTGATGCAACTTGGGAGCTAACATGCCAAAGTCGAAAACAAACTGAAAAATACTGCAGGTTTAAGTTTCGACTCCAGGACTGTTTTCACACTAGACCAGACGGACGATTCCAAATTTTTGTAATATTATTCCCTCTAATAGATTTGCGATCCGATGAAATGTCCGACACCATCATAGTCTTAAGTCTGTCCTATTGAAGATTAGCAGGACTTATCGATCGACTTAAACTCAAACTGTATTTTGAAAGGAATTTTTTATGTTCAAAATGAATGATACTAGCATATACCATGGCGATAAGGAATAGAATTTCGCAGGGTTAAATTAATATTTAACACAACACTGTAGGCCTCCTGACAGTTGTATTTATCATGCAAACACAGACATGCAGAGTATCAAATGCACAAACTTTTTGTTTGTTGAGCAAAATCTCTCAAACAGTCAAATTTTTACCTTTACCTTAAGTGATTTTGTAAACTTCCACATGTTCAGTACTGAATATATAGTACATCACATTTCCCCACCCCCCCCCTCTATGCTCCCCAATCCTTGCCTCACCCATTTCTTCACTACTTTAGTGAACTAAAAAGTAAATTCCGTAAATCTATACTTCTTTTCAATTACACTGAATGAGTGGCCTGATCAGCGCTGGTCAATGAAACACTTCCTGTCCTAGGCTAAGAGGTTGACCAGTCAAGGCCAAGACTCATCAAACTGTTAGTAGGTAGGACTGTCCAAAGAAGACATAGATAAACCTTTCACATGTTCAGCCATGTGCTTTGATTGATTCACCAGCATACATGTGACATACCACTTGGAGAGGACAATCTAAAAATAGCCCAATTAGAAAGACAATGGATAAAAGCGATTAGGAGCAGATTCTTTTGACAGTATCAGATACCATCGAGGACTTCATTGAGTTTGAGACCACTTCATATAACCATGAAACTGTTAGGCAGGAAACTTATAAAGATCTCCCTATTGCAACTTATTGCAACTATTTGCATCTATTGCAACTATTGCAACTTATAAAGATCTCCCAAAACTGTCAGCCGAAATGTTGAAATATACTACTTCTGTTTACTCCTGCCCCTCCACCTGCCCCTCCTCCTTGCCCCTCTTCTAGCACCCCCCTCATTCCCTCAACTGCTCACAAGTACTATGCCTCATCTCGAGTTGGCCGACATCTATCAACTCTATGCCCCTCCCCTGCCCCTCCCCTGCCCCTCAACTGCTCACAAGTATTATGCCTCATCTGAATTGGCTGCAACATTATCAACTCAATGCCCCTCACCTGCCCCTCCCACTGCCCCTCCCCCTGCCCTTCCTCCTGCCCCTCAACTGCTCACAAGTATTATGCCTCATCTGAGTTGGCCGTCAACTATCAACTCTATGCCCCTCACCTGCCCTCCCCCTGCCCCTGCCGACTGCCCCTCACTGCTCACAAGTATTATGCATCATCTGAGTTGGTTGCAACATTATCAACTCTATGCCTCTCCCCTGCCCCTCCTCCTCTCCTTCCACTCCCCTTGCCCTTTCCCCTGCAACTCCCCTTGCCCCTGCCCCTACCCCTACCCACTGCCCCTCAACTGCTCACAAGTATTATGCCTCATCTGAGTTGGCCATCAAACTCAATTTCCTCGCATAACTTCTTCAGAACACAGACATCTGACTCTAACTGTCAAACTACAAGTATATATACTGAATCATACCATGAGTATTCTGTATTAAATAGACTGAATGAGTACTTCCAATCCATAATTCGTCACACATGTTAACCTTACATCTCTGACGTAATCAAACAAATTCGATGCCAAACCTTCTAAGTACCAATGACATGAATTCCTTTACAAAGCTTAGCAATTACCGATGACTGTGCATTTTCTGACTAGCTCATGACCAAAAGACTAGGAACAAAATTTGAATGCCATGACAGTGACCCCTTTTTCCAAAGTACAGAACCTTGCAAAATGTCTGATCCTGTAGAACTTCCTGCCTCTCCCCCTTTAGACCAGTATATTTTGCTCAATTTGAGAATATTTCTTCACAGATTTTGCTCAAAGTTGTATCCACATGTACATGTATGCATTGTACATGCAAGTTCAGCATTCTTCACCCACAGCAGACACAATTCAAACCGCAAATATCCTTCCTTACGAGAATTATATTGTGATAATAGCTACATATATCTGCCTGTACGATCCTGACTTATACAATTGCGACCATAATCCAATTGAGCATAAATCCTGTACAGTTCTGGCTAATATCAACACATAAGTGTCTTCCTGCATGACAACCCCCCCTCCCCCCCTCCAAAAGAGATCTTTTTCAGGACTGAGACAATCATATAGTCTATCTTTAGAAGATATCAAAGTATATCTAAAACCCATTGGCACACCCACACTGAATATGAATCTGGGTTTACAGGTGAAATATGACTAAGTATTCAAGTATCACACCCAAAAGATGAGAGGTTACTGCCTATAATTCTCTGCAAGTACAATATCATTCACAAATATTGTATACTGTATGATATTAAACAACATTTATAAAAGGAGAGCACGGCGACGTTAATATCCTCCTTATCAAGTCTATTCTGATGCACAATACTAAAGTACAAATTTTAGCCTTTCAGGTCACCTCCATATATCCCATACTTGGGTCTTTTTACAGCCGATTTTCTTATAAGTTGTTGCAAATTATTTATGGAGTTTTGTTTTTTTATCACAGTTCTATTTTTATTTTCTCCATATTGGTTGTGTAATTGTCATTATGAATCCTTGTTTGTAACCATTGACATGTATAATGAGGAGCTCCATACCCCCAAGCAATATTAGTTCTGATGCGTTGGCTCGTGTAATTACCATAACACGAAAAATATATATTCCATTGGAGTTGGAGCTCCATATTCAAGCACAGGTCTGTGTGCAATGGTACAGCATACACATACACCACAGGTTCCAATTGATAAGCAATTAATTAATTTTAGCCTGTTGGTTAACTATGTCATGTGTATTAATTGTCTATGTACACGACAATGATAGATGTCGCAACGATTAATTAATCCGGGACATTTGGGCTTTCCCGGTTGTGGAATAGATACCATTCTGTCAGGGTACACCAGTCCGGACGAACAGTAATCATTTTCGAAGTATTCCCATTCCTTTCATGCTGGTACAAAAACAAAAGATAACCGAAAAT
Source organism: Apostichopus parvimensis (assembly GCA_000934455.1). Classification (NCBI taxonomy): domain Eukaryota; kingdom Metazoa; phylum Echinodermata; class Holothuroidea; order Aspidochirotida; family Stichopodidae; genus Apostichopus; species Apostichopus parvimensis. Next base: position 4,791 of record KN885904.1, on the reverse strand, counting down.
ATCAGGACCGAGTTCCCCGCAAATAGGGACGTAACGGAACAAAAGAATTCTACGTTCCTCACAAATTCTTCGGGATCGATTTTAATAAAACTTCCTTTATTTCTGCATTGACAGTACTTAGACGGTAGCTCATTAATTTCTAGTATATATGCAAGAAATAATTGGTAATGTGAGACAGAAGTTAATTCTTTTGAAAAAGTTCCCTAAGTTGCCTATTAAATTGCAACAGAGGTTTCACATGGCAAAGTTCCGCATTGCAAATTGTCCAGTGTATGGATCAAAGATATATTGTAGAAATGATTGGTAATGTGAGCCAGAAGAAACTAATTCTTTTGAAAAAGTTCCCTAAGTTGCCTATTAAATTGCAACATCGAGGTTCCGCATTGCAAAGTTCCCAGTGTATTGATCAAAGATATATTGTGTTTCTAATTTCAATTGTAAAAATTGCTTTCGGGTCCTTTCGTGCATGATACAAGAACCGCAATTAAAACCATCAGTCGTCATTTTTTATTAAACTCTGTTTATTTGGTGTTGTTATTTTTTATTTGTTCTATAGTATCGAGGACACAATTAACTTGAGACTCGATTCCCGATACACTTGGCATTTACTTACCTTAACTTGTGAAAGCATTATTTTGATATGCATTATGACTAATTGCGTTGTGACATCAACCAGCAAGAAAAAGGACTAGTATCACCGAGTCGGTTCATCTGATCCTGAAACATTCGAATTCTACGGGCAGTCGCAAAACAATAGCCTATTAAAGTTTGAGACATTTCCAAACATGTTTCAAGGTGGGCGTAAGGTACAGCACTTGAATATCTGGGTATGTGCAACAACATCCTGAGTTCCTGACATGAAAAAAAAAAATGTTTTGCTTTCATAGGCCTGCAAGGGAAATGAAAGGTGCAAACTAGGCAAATCCTTGCCAATGCCCAAATATAGTCTGAGCTAATCATTAAAGCAGATTAAGAGCTGTTGTAGAGATCAGCTGATCACCCAAAAAAAACGGACAAAATCCAAAGGGAAAAATCCCCTCGAAAATATGTGATCCAGGCGACATGGATGGTAGCATAAGAAGGCAGCGCATTGACCATATTCCTTGTTGTATTAAAATGTGACACAAATTCAATTCAAATCCAAAGATATGGCCATGGGCAATATAAGCTTAGGCTTGCAACAGTTACATACATAAATGGTGTACTTTACCTATAGGCCTAGCCTTTACTTTCAGCATATTCATGGTGCACATGGATTGCTATATATAT
>KN885903.1:15014-26055 GCA_000934455.1 Apostichopus parvimensis | reverse complement strand
ATATGTCGCCATCATTCGTGTCTATTTGTTTACTTCACCTGGACTGCTTTTTGGTTTCGATGATAATCGTTACCTTTGCATTCATATGGTGTGTGTGGGTTTGTGACGCCCAGCTTGAAAACACGATATCTCAAGAAGGGAATTTCAGACCAATTTCATATTTGGTGTGTAGTTGAACCACATTAAGTACAAGAAGCCTATCGTTTTTGGTGGAGGTCATTTGGGGTCACCAAGGGTCAAATTGGGCAAACCTTGTAAACATGATATCTCAAGAAGTGAGGGTCAGACCAATTTTATATTTGATGTGTAGAAGAACCACATTGAGTAAAAGAAGCCTATTGTTTTAGGTGGAGGTCAAAGGTCATTTGGGGTCGCCAGGGGTCAAATTGTGAAAGCCTTGTAAACATGATATCTCAAGATGGGTAGCATGGGCAGACTTCATATTTAGTGTGTAGAAATACCACATTGAGTTCTAAAAGTCTATTGTTTTTGGTGGAGATCAAAGGTCATTTGGGGTCACCAGGGATCAAATTGTGAAAACCTTGTAATCACAAGATCTCAATACTGGAAGCTTGGGCCGACCTCTTATTCAGTGTATAGAATGCCAACATTGATTTTAAGAAGCCTATTGTTTTGGTGGAGGTCAAAGGTCATTTGGGGCCATCAGAATTAAAATCATGAAACCCTTGTAAACATGTACACCCTCACTATACATTACGTCAGATTCATTGAGAAAACTGCTCATGTTACATCATCGAAGCCACAATGCATTTTTGCATTCTGGTTAGATTCTTCATTTATTAAAGAAAGTAAAGCCAATCCCAAACTTGGCAAATAGTTGGGACTTATTGTTTTATTAAAACAAAAAACTGCAGCAACTTTCTTTAGCAACCTTATCCACATGTCAGGATGAAAGAAAACATTGAACCACAACTTTTTGCACTGATGGTATTTTATGCATCATATACAGACATTCAAGGATTTGCACCAACCTGTTCTCACTAAAATGCTCATTCAATGTTTGTAATCTTTTCTGAACTGCTGAGTATTTCCATCTTAAACACAATGTTGAATTTAATACTACATTATTTAATAGCCAGCTGCCAGCAGAAATACTTGTGTATTTACATCTACTGGGAATTTGTTTTCACAGATTAAATGGTCAAACAGCATGGATGATGATGAAGCTTATTGGTCAAGGCCCTCCGGAAGGAAAAACTTCTTTGATGACGTTGAAGTAAGTTTCTTAAAGAAGGAGAGTACATCTTTAACAAGTAGTTAATTCATGAAGTTGCTGATCTCATCCCAAAATTTGGGTTTATTACTAGTAGGAGGTCATTCTGTGACTCACAAAATTTGAAGTACAGGAGCCTTGAATTATAATAACCTCATTTTCTCTGATATTGTATGTTAATCATATGTATGCTTTAAATATTCATTAAAACATTTGATTCATACAGTCATTACTTCCTGTATGCTATGACACTTTCTTATATGTTTTCATTTTGGCATGAACATAATTTTTTGGACATGCAATTTTGTAACGTTAAAAAAATTGGCCAACTTTGATCCCTCAACCCCCATAAACCATTCAATCTTTTCATTACTGAATGTTACATTAATGAATGGTAAACTTTCAGAGGATGGTATCGTAAATGGTTCTGTAGGTTTGATTTCTTTGTCATTTTGGTAATCGCACAATGGCCAGTGTGGTTATTTGACTTCTGACCTTTGACCCTAGACATAATTCACTGCAGTGACATTATATCTCATACCCAGGCACATATCCACCAAGTTCGATGTCCATTGGGTTTACATTTAATGAGTAGTTCTGAACGGTTTTCCACACAAAAGTTTTCTTTGATTCGCACATGACCTTTGCATTTAATATTTATGTACTTTAAATGTGCAGAGTCTGATACCCCTCAAAGGTTGAGGGTTTCAGCAACTTTGTAATTTCGGCACATAAATATAATGGCTAAAGTGCTATTTTTAGGTTAATGAACATTGGACCTCAGACTCTGTGATGACATAGGACACTTGAGACACTTCTCATTTCCAGGCACTTACACACTCAGTTTGATGTCCCTTGGGATGTATATCAGGCCTCAACAATTTTCTTTAAAACTACTTGCCAACTGGCGACTGAGGCTAAAATTCAACTCGCAAAAATGTTAAATTTACTCGCCATGTTTTATCGCTAATTGTTTGTGTGATATAAGCCTAAGAAGTATGACCTAACTTAGGATATCACTGTATAGTGTTAGTTGTTTACAGCAAAAATGAGCTATTTAAATTGTGGTTTATTTAAAGTGTTTAAATCATAATGTTAAAAGTGACCACAAATAAACAATGGCATGGCTGACCATCTGTACCTTTCACTGGACATGACATCAGACAACTGTATCAATGTATGTGATAGTATCATTAACAAGTTAAGGTTACGCTTGGTACTGACAATTATTATTATTATCGATCGATTACTTAGTGTCGGACTTACTGCTTTCATTGGTCAGGTCTTGAGAATTTTTAATTTTTTTTTTACTATTTCAATCCAATAAACTTCCTGTTGTTCATTTCGAGATATGTAATGTTATTTCGGCAAAATTATTATTTCACGTTTGAGTTCCCTTGAAAGTTCATTTAGTATCACTACACTTTGTAAAAAGTCACCACACCTGCAAATTCTCCTTACATAATGTACGTAAATATAGTGACCGATTTTACACAGTTAACTCCCATTGTCATTGGTCGTTTATTTTATCACAACATTTGATTCAAATTGTAGGTGATTCTATTAAATTATGCAACTTGGAAATAAGGTCATTATTTGCAAGCAGTTCAGTAGGATTTTAATGTGGACTGCAACATAGCATAAACTTTCACCTACTTTTATACAGTGTTGGCATGTAGGCAAACACTACATTTAAGGGCTGTGTCAGAGAGGTGAACAAATACGGTGAAAAGGAAGGGTGGTGTGGTATGATGGGGCTCAAATTCATACTTAGGGTTTCCCTAAAATGGATTAAAATACTCATTTAAAAACAAAACAAATAAAACACATATTTATGTTGTAAAATATGAATCCCACAAATCCTGCTTGATGCAGAAACAAAACCAGCCAAATAACAGATTTGAAAAATTCCTCTTATCCGGCTGGATTTGAAATTTAATTCCTAACTTGGACCAATCAAAATATGTTCAGTTGTTTTCCTACAGGATTCATCTAATAGTTCGACAGAGAAATTTGATTACAAAAAGCAGTCATTTGCTAATAAGTTGAGGGAAGCTGGCCTAGATGATCCAGAAGAACCAGAAGACACCATTGACTGGAGTGGCAATGTTATCAGTAAGTCTCAGAGTTGGCAAAGTTACTGCATGGGTGTGGTGTGATATTGATCACTGAGATTTGGGGTTGCCTTTACATCCTAAAACTTGGATTGTCACATAATCAGGGTGGAGAGAAAAAAACAACTAAACAGAAACATAGAATCATGCTATTTGTCCCAATTCTTGTCCCCTTGGTTTGGACAAGAATGCTGTTGAATTGTGGGAGTTCAAATGTCATTTGTGTTCAACAAAGTCACAGAACTTAGAAAACATTCTTAGCACAATAACTACAAAAGGAAATTTTGTGTGACCTTCATACATGATACCACCACCCTCCTTGGTGTGGACAAGAATGCTAAAGAAATTAGGGGAGGTCAATGTTTCATTTGAGGTCAACATATTTGAAAGACAGAAATCTTTGTAAACATGATAACCACAAAAGTGAACCTTGGTAAGTTCATAGTTTGTGGATCGAGCTTAGTGAGTATGAGATAAGTCACAGTTGTTATTGGTGGAGGTCAGAGATTATGTTAAGGTCAAAATAGGTCAATATGTGAAAACCTTGTAAAGGCAAAAACTCAATAACTGAGGTCAACACAGCCAGAAATCCTTTTAGACAATAACTACAAAGGTAAAAATCTTTTCTGTGAAATTCAAAGGTCATTAGGGTCAAAGTCTGAAACTTTGTAAACACTTTTACTCAAAAAGTACATCTTTGTTGAGCTGCACACTTGTAAATCCAGCTTGGTGAGTATAGTAACTTTGTTGAAATTGGTGGAGGTCAATGGTCACTTGCGGTCAACATGTATTAAAGTCAAAGTCTGAAAACCTTGTAAACATGAACACTCCAAAATTATAGCTACGATTAATTTTTGGTTTATTTGATGCTATAATTTGCTTTTGGTGAACATACTGTAGTTTGGTCAATTTTAGTTAAGTTTTGTGAAAGGGCTCTATAGTCTTCACCTGTACATACAGTCTTCCAGGAAATGTAATCTGTTTCAAAGAGTTGATATTCTGTGTTGAGTGCTGTAAACACACTTAAGTGGCCCTTACCAGTTTTCACACTCTTCAAGGAGTCAACAGGTGGTCTAAAACCTTGGCTCAGGGGTCAGTCAACAGGTTATCTCAAATGGTCTCAAACTTGGCCTTATTATCTGTGATTTAAACTAGATGACTTTGGTTTTGGAAGTAGGTTATGGAAATATTTCACAATGAATAAAAAGTGTTATGTAACTCTCATCCTTTAATAACTATTATAAAGGGATGGTTGGTGGCAGAGCTGATTTGCTAGCTCTAAATTGATAAAAGAATATGTCCATTTGCTCAAGCATCTCTGTGTTTATATTTCATATAGGAAGACTGTTCTTTCTGGATATTGACACAGTTTGGAATAACACTTCTATACTGTAAAATCCTTTCCAGTGAATGAAATGATTGATGCCCACAAGGGAGTGCCACAAATAGGAGCTGGAAATGTCTGATCTTTTTTGGTTCTCACTTAATTGTTGGACAAATTTAATTCACTTGCTCTACATTAAGCAGATAGTCATTTGGAATTTTTAAGCATATTACATGGCAAGGAGTCACAAAGCCAACTTACTTTCTGGTTGTAGCATACTTCAACAAAGCTGTAACGAAAATGTTCTTACCATAACCAGTCAAGTTTACATTTCGAGTGGAAACATAAATTTTGAAAGTTTCAACTTTTTTTCAATTTGCTTGAAATATGTGTAATATACTTCAACAAGAATTGTAATCAAGTTTGTTAAGTACTTGCTTATTGACCTTCATGGGTGAAAACCCCTTAATTGAGAATACCTTTGTATGATCAATTGCAATCATATGTAGAGCAGAAAAATTGTTTACCAAACACAATAAGCTGCTTCAATTTTTTTATTTGGGAAGTTTTTCTCAGCATCAAATAACTGTCATTACTATTATGCATCATGACGATGATTGATGTGAGTCTACATTTTATGTATGGTGTCTCGCACCTGAAGAAAGGTCTAAAACAATTGTTTCTAGATAATTTTCATTCTTTACATTAGAAACAAACAAGTATTAGCTGAGCTGATTGAAGTATCCAATGTCACATTAATTTAGTTACTAGATGATAATTATTTGGCACGAGGTTTTTAAAATTTAGCTAAAATAGTAATGTCTCTTCATTTGACTTTTGACTAATAGTTCTAAAGTAAAACTTGCCCATTATATTACTGCAGATGTAGCTCAATTGGCTTTTGAAACTGTGCTTCATGTCATATGGTAATCTCTCTGCAAGTTCTTCCATGTTTATGTCTATCCAGTTCAAGTGAATTGCATATCAAAGTTTTCCAAGTTGTTGTCCTTGCAAGTCCTTTGGGATCAAAGGGATTTAAAGATCAAATACCTAAAACTGCTTATCTCAGGGATTTGGATCTGGATGAACTCTGGTGACCATGGTCAGGTGGGAAAAAATTTTGTTCAAGGAGAAGGGGTAAAGTCCTGTACATGCTCTAACCCTAATAACATGCTTTAACCCTAATAACATGCATTAACCCTAAGTAAAGTCCTGTTAAGGTCATAACCTGCTTTAACTCCAATAACATGCTTTAACCCTAATAAACTGCTTTAACCCTTAAGTCCTGTTAAGGTCATAACATGCTTTAACCAACATGCTTTAACCCTAATAACATGCTTTAACCCTAAGTAAAGTCCTGTTAAGGTCATAACATATAACCGACATGCTTTAACCCTAATAACATGCTTTAACCCTAATAATCCTGTTAGGTCATAACATGCTTTAACCCTAATTTTGTCCAAAGTTGGTAACAATGAGCAGCTGGCAGTACGATAGAAATGAAGAGATTCTAACAGATCTTTGTAGAGATTTGCTCAGATCATTGGTAACCTTTGGATTAAGCAAGTAAGTTTACTGGACAGGCACAGTCCACAGTGTAGAAAAGTACAGTAGGTCAGAGGTCATCTTTCGGCTGTTAAAGTGGAAACATGGTTGACCATGTTCAGCTGTCCCACCACCTTTTAATGAAAAAGGAAACACAAGTGAAAAGTATTGCTCTATTTGACCTATAATAGCAAGTAACTTTTGCAGTTTTACCTTTGGGTCGTTGATACCAAAGGTGTCTAGATGTCTTCAGCATACCACTGAGTATAATTTGGTTATTTCAGTGGAGTTTTATTGTTTCAAAACAAGAGGCATTACCCAGGCTTTAGTGGCTTTGGACTTTGTTCTCAAAGTTCTCGCAAAAGCTATGATTTTAAAAAGATGGTGAAGTGAGGCATTGTATGGGGAACTCTTTTATACTCATGCATGTCCTTTATTGTAAATTTATCTACAATCAATTTGCAATATTCTTTCTTAATCAGAATCATCAGTTCCACCAAAGCGTCCTTCCAATCCTCCGATCCTGTCTGCCAGGGGTACTGTGAATGCCAGCCGGCCTCCCATTGAAATGTCCACAGCCACTACTGGCAGTGTCCATTACTCTAAGTTAGTGGGAAATGAGAAAGACAGTATCAATTTGTCTTCAAGTAGAGTTCCACAGATAAATGAAATTTCTCACAAGCGATCAGCTAGTGATTCGAGTGGTAAGCACATATTATGAGTACACTGTCTGTCACTTGTAGCATGAAACTTGATTCTTCCTTGCTTGGGTTTCTAAATTCCCAGTCTCCTTCAACTTACTCTCTAATCACTGACCTCACTGTTTTCTGCAGAACAGTTGGATTTGAAATGAAAAAGAGCTAATCCATGAAGGTTGTGTTTAAGTTCTAAAGCGACACTATATTTTCTGTTCCATTATGTCCATGATCTTGAGAAAAAGCCACTATTTAAATCTGACAAGAAATCATGCTTAGGACATGTAACATACTTGTAATTGCATTTTGTATCAACCATAGACTGTGTCATCATTTGACTTTTGTTCACCCTCCCCACAGTACAAATTTGCAAATGTCTTTGCTACTTATTGAATATTCATGACGAACTGTTTGTAAAAGCAGTTTCATGAACCAAGCAAAGCAGCATGTAAAAATACATGACAGTGTGATCCGGGAAATGATTTGGTACTTCAGTCACAGGCATTTTCATAACAGAGTATTCCTAGTGTCTATATGAAAATGGGAAGAATTACTGTTAAGAACTGAACTTCATACTTTTTTTTGCAGGTAAAAAACAGTTTCCAGATATGCCATCTCCAACAATGTCAGCTGATAGTACTTCTTCCATTGAAGAAGGTATGTGAGTTAAAGCAGGTCATCGATTTTTATCATTAACTTCATATTTCCCATATCTTCTAACTAGCGTTGTGCGGGATCCCGGTAGTCAAGTGAATCCCGGTATCCTGATCCCGGTATTGGCTTGTCCCGATCACAGTACAATGTGTTAATACTACCCGGAGTGGGAAAACAACCGATTATTACATTCGTTTCGTTTCTGTAATGAAATGGATTCGTTTATTATTACGAAGGTTTCGCCGATGTCATTTGTAGTTATCTTTGCCTACCTTTTTAATTTTTAAGAACTTTTTGTACGAAAGATGGATATGGTACTTATTGAAAGTATATTTTCTGCAGAAAACAGCAGCCGATTAACGATATAAATAATGTACTATTCTCATGAATGTAGTTTATAATCCCGTATTTACATAGCCCCTATGTTACATTCTTCTTGTCTGAAGTTCCAAACACATGGTGACTTGTTGATAGTTGAAAACTTTTCATTGTGAACTTTTGAACTTGAAGGGTTTCCCTATTCCAATATCATAGAATAGTTGGGAACCCCCAATTTCTGTTTGTGTATGTATTACTTGTTTATCCACGTGCGAACGTGTTAATCTAATATGGTACGTCGAGTATGAATGAAGGATGGTGTGGGGTGCTTTTTTCCAAGGTTTGTGCTTTTCTTTTTGAAAGTGTATGCTAAATACAAAGGCCCCAATATAGCATGTTATTTTGGATGTTTGTTTTAATATAATTGCATGTGTAAGAGTATGTACATGACCTAGGCTATGCCATTGAATGTATGACATTGACAGTCTGGTAACTAAGTGCTTTGAACCGTTAAGATAGGCAACAGTGTAAGAAATTGTGCTATTACTGTATCTATATGACACGCAGACAACAGAATGGTTTTCTCTCATGGTGTGTGAACAATGCACCACGATAGATGCAGGGTTTTTGTTAAGAAATGTAGTAGGTGGGTCAAGTTGAAAAGTAGGCGGGACTGTCTGTACGCGGACATGGGGGAGGGGTCTAAGGGGAGGGGGTGCCCCCCTTTGCCGGAAAATTGCAATTTAAAAAGTCTCTAGATGCAAAATGGTGCAATATACAGCTGTTTGGTCAATGATATTGCCCCCTACCAATCACCCCTTTCTTCTGTCCTATTTTTCTTTTTTTCTCCTCAATTTTTTTATTAACACTCGGGTCATGGAGCCTAGGGAGGTAACTATGCCACTGAACCGAACTTAGCAAGGGTGTGACGATCATAACAAAATGATAATAGGTCTACGGTACCTTTGGGTTGTGGGTATTTATTCCTCTCGATTTTTTTCGTAATTTTTTTTTTTTTCTGTAATTTTTTTTTTTTTTTTTACTGAACGTCGCAAAGTAGCCGGGTCATGTACGTGCAGTAGGCGGGTCATTTGACCCGGGTCCGGGCTACTAATGAAAACCCTGTAGATGGTACAGTTCACTGTATTATTTTCTGATATACTCAAGGAAGGGGTAGGCTTGGGGCAACCAAAACGTCCATGGCATGGCAATTCATTTGACTATGTGTTGGTCTGTCATCTGTAGGACTAGATAAACTTTTTCTTGTTGACTTTTTGAAATTAATTTCAATAAAGATTTATTGTAAATTTCTTAACAGTGGCCAAATTGGTCCAAATATGATTATTACAGATATCTGTCATTTGAGCTACAGCATTTGTGGTTTCTGACCTTACTCTTGGACAAAACTAATTCAAGGTGACATAGTTTTCAAGACATATTTGAAACGGAAGGAATTAGAATGTCTCAGAGATTCCTGGTTTGACTAGAATTCTTTGGATGACGACAGTAGTTCAATGTCATGTAGTGGATGTGCTCCAGTGACAAGTTGACAACCCAATAAGTTGCTTGATCTGAACAATGGTGAACTATCTTCAACACTGACTGATTAATGACTTTTGCTGAGTTCACAGTGGATTCTGTTGTATACCCAAATGCTGATGTCATCACTTTTGTCAGAAAGGATCAGCAATGATATTTAGTCATTCTATGCAAGGTGCTAACATTTTGGAAAGTTCAAGAAAAGCTATGTCCACTCTGCACAAATTTTGTATGCTTCAGTCTATGCCTGGTGACTTAACAGTCATAAATGCTCAAACGTGATAATTTGCATTAGAAATTTTATTCATCAGGTAATAGTGAGAGTATCTTGCAAAAATGAGAAGGCTGGAAATGCCTGCAGTAAGATTTCAAATTAATATCGTGCACCAAACTATGAAATGGTATAAACATGTCGAGTTGTTTTAAAGTCTTTTGTACCCAGAACTCTATGAAGCAAGTCAGCTTAGTAATTTTAAATGTCAGTAGAGTATGCCAGCATGTGCTGGTGTCTGTATGGTATTCTTCTAACTTTGTTTATAGTTCTCAAAAATATATCAAAAAGGATACAATGCTCATCCACAACTCTTAAGAGATCCTAAATGAAAATATGTAATCATTTTCACAGGAGTTGTTGCTACAAAGTGCAAAACATATTATTTGTTGTTTGAAAAAATATCAGTTTGTTGCCTTAGAAACCCTCCGACTCATTTGTGATTTATGTATGTAGATTTGGTTCCATAACTTTTTTTGTGCAACTTTATATGAAATGGATCACTTACTCTTCAACAGCAATGAGAAACGACAGCAAGCCAACAATGACCGAGACAGCAAGATTAGTGGCTGAGAATAAATCCTTAGAAAGAAAATTAGTGGTAAGTCAGTTTAGTTCTCTGTAGGTATCATATAAAACAAAGACCAGCATTGGACTCTCTACCCATAGGATGATGTTACTGCAGTTTTAATGGAGCCCTTTTTATCTCATTATCTGGGCACCAAATAACTCAGTCTGAGTACTGCTTTTGGGTATCCACATGCTTAGCACTTATGGAGTACAGCTTTTTAGTTACTTGCCATAGGCAGACAAATAACCTATGCAGTCAAGTTAGCATATGTTGGGGTCAGCAGAGGGCAAAACTTGAAATCCTTGTAAACACGATATCGCCAGATAGGAAACTTTATGGACTCTCATGCTTTGCATGTCACTTCCCTTTTATGAATACAAGAGACTTATTGTTTTGCGTAGAGGTCAAAGGTCATTTGGGGTCATCAGACATCACACTCTGTAAAGCTTTATAACACAAACCTTGAATACATGAATCCCAAGAAAGGATACATCACATAGCTCATATTAGGCATGTGTCTTTCTTATAGTTAGTACAAGAATCTTATTACTTTTGGTGACAGTCAAAGGTCACTTGGGGCAAGTAGTGTTTCAAATGTTAAAACAACAGAAGTACTTTATCTTGAGAGCTTTAACTTCAAAAGAGATTATATATGCATCATAGATTACCCAAAGGAATGACAAATAAAATTGCTCCACAATTTGGTATAGGTGAAAGCTGATTTAAGGTTTGCAGTGCCCATGATTCCCAGCCATCAAACCATGTAAGCAGTGACT
>KN885902.1:42816-54998 GCA_000934455.1 Apostichopus parvimensis | reverse complement strand
TTTTTAAAGAGGTGCTATCGATCTTGGTGGGGAAAATTGACTTGCTATTAATCTCTACCTCAGGTGTCTACCCTCTCTGCCAGAGCATCCACACCATATATATTCTTAGATATATTTTTAGATATCAAAAAAATAAATAAAATAGTACCGTGGTAACGACAAATTTAACCAAACTGGAATTCCAGGACTGCATGAAACAGAAACTTCCTGAGATGTTACGAGTTGGCTTCGTTTGCTCATACGTTTTTTTTTTGATGTCATTTATTTCTGAATTGGTGCCGGTGTATATCCATTCTTTATACATTTTATACATGCTGTAATCCCCCATCTCGACAGTATGTTATGTTTTTGCTGTTATTATTTGTCAAAGTACTTTCTAATTATTTAGTTATGTTACGTTGGTAATACAGCACCATAATGCTATGTGCATCTTGACCTGACGTCAAGATCAGTAGACAGCTTAAAATTATTCAGTTGGGGACAAATCCAAATTGACCACCTCCATTTCAATGTGCAGCTGCCCTAATCATACCCACTGACCTATACCCTAACCTACCGGTTATGGGTACTTAGCCTAACCATACCCACTGACCTATACTCTAACCTAACGGTAATGGGTACTTAGCCCTAACCGTACCCACTGACCTTATCCCTAACCTACCGGTTATGGGTACTTAGCCCTAACCATACCACTGACATATACCCTTACCTACCGGCTACCGGTTGTGGGCTTTTATTGTCATAGATTGTCAGGGTGTGGATATTACCTAGTCAGGGTGTGGATATTACCTAGTCAGGGTGTGGATATTATCTAGTCAGGGTGTATATATTACCTAGCCAGGGTGTGGATATTACCTTGACAAAAGTTGACCGTTCAGAGCAAACGTTCTCATTAGCCCCCCCCCCCTTTCTTCACAAGGCCAGGAAAACAATTAGTTGGAGCAAAGGGTCAGGCAGGTTCAAAACCCTACGTATACCAGGGTAGACAGGTAGTGTACTCTAGCTCAAAGCCTTAAGGGACCGCACACCTGATAAGAGCAAGATTGTGGACCATTTTTTTATTCGACCTCCAGGTTCGGCCCGCAGGGACGTGGAAGTGTCCATGTATTGACTATACCATGGCAGTAAAAATGGCAGAAGTGGTTATATTACTGCTTATGGCTTCACCGATAAGCTCAATGGTACACTTTACAGCAGTGCTGTGAAAATGTTGACAAATTGAAAGAGTGAAAAAGCAAGAAATTCATTAAAATATCGTACAAATGTATTCTTTCAAAACACAGGTGATGTGGCAACATGATTCAGTGAACAGAGATAACGATAAGACTGGTTGTGTGTCGTACATAGTTGACTATCAAAGAATGCATAAAAGGTGATTTGAAGCTTAACGAGGTTACTTAAAATGTTGATGAAAAACATCTGATTTACTAGTTTAAACACTCAACAAAATTTAGGGAGCATTTGGGGGGGGGGGGAGGGGTGTTTCAGTCATTGACTCACAAACTTTCGTATGAGGGTATCAGAGGGTACCATTACCATACACGTAGGGGGGTCCAGTCATACCTTACCAGAGGTCCAACACCCCTGATACTCAAACAAATTAATCAGCAAGGACCATGACTACATCTTGACCAGATTAAACAGGGAAACCTCACATAGTGATAGATTTTGAATTGAATTCCCCTTGCCCACACCCTGATCCAACCTCATACATAACTTATAAATGCACCCCAGCTGACACCCTATGCATCATTCTTTGTGGGGAAAAAAAAACATCATCATACTTCTCTATTAAACAGTGACTGAGAAACATATTTGTCAAGGACTTGACTTTTTGAAGGACTTACTCTTTGGCAACATGGACCATCTGCCTGAGGAATACATGGAAAGTGACATTTACGTCGACAGGCAATTTTACTATATAGCATTTTGGACAATAGCCACCAATTTTGAAGTCCTGAACAACAAGCTTAATTCTATGCTATTTCCTATGACCGACCTCTGATATGGAGACACCTTTAAAACGACTACTGTGTGAAATAGTATTCCTTGATGTTTTAAGATGTTTTAGTTTATTCTGTAATAGAACTGACCTTCATAAGAATTTCACAACCATCTCAAAAAAAAAGAAAAAAAAAGAAAAAAAGCAAAAATCATAGAGAGTATGTTTGTCTCCCTCTCTGATAAAACACACACACACACACACACACACTGGCTGATCAAAATCCATAAAATAATGTTAAAAGAGCTCACTATGACATAAAAACTATTTTCACTTGATTGTGAATATAATAAGGCACATGTTTATTCATAAACCCTGAACTTTGACATTGTTTTTGAGCTCCCATGAAAACTGGCCATGAAAAGTAACAGGCTGCCAGTTTTAAACATCTAGAAATATATTTTTTTATCTTTTCATGACCTTCCATCCATTTTCTACAAATGATGATAAATCCAGGGTTTATTATAATGAGATACACAACTGCTGTCTTTTTCTTCAATAAATATGTCTTTAATATGCTTAAAAATATTTAACTTAAAAATGGATCTAGAAATCATAAACCTACCCGAACGGTTTTCACGAGGGATTTATTTTTATTTTTTATGAATATATCTAGATGACACATTCTTGCAATACTATTTTAATATATTCGAATCGTTGCCGTGGCAACCTCTCATCGCACATACACACCACTCCTAATGAACAATAATCACAGAATATGGTACATGCTAAACTCTAAACATTCCTATCTTTCTTAAAGAGTAAAATTCAACTTATTTCATTTCAGCAAATATATTCACATTTTTTGGTATGAGGTATAACAAAGGAAAATTAAGTGACACAGGTATTATATAAAAAAAAAAAACATCACTTCATGAATATGCATGGTGGACCAATTTTTAGCATGTTCTAACGATTGTTGGCTAAAAGTAACTCACAAAAAAATCACTGACGTAAATAGCAAACAACAACAATTCGAAGAGGGATATTTAGTGTAATAAATTACTCCATTTTGAAACTGCGATCTAAGTAGGAATAATTTAACATGGTTTTTTACCAAAAAAATTGTTTTTGTTTTTTTTTTTCACAAGACAGAAAATTATTCTTTTCATCTGAGATAAGGAATAAAAGAAGGGTTGCTACTTTGCCTATCACTCAGTTGAAAAAAAGGGTGGGGGAGGGGGCGGGAAGAAGGGAAAACGTCATAAATCAACAACCAATATCAAAGGTAACGAGGGTAGTAATTTTATTATGAGCACGATTGGACAAACCAATAACATTCCATATTGTGAAATAGATTGTGAAAGCTGGCTCATACAAGATGCGGTTGTCTGGGTGAGTACACTTTTAGGAGTAACTTTTTTTTTAAGAGTAACTCTTGCAGCTACAAGGAACGGTGCAGTTTGCTGTAAATGACAGAAATCTCCGATGAGGTGATGTTATAAAATGACAATTTTTAAAGAGGTGCTATCGATCTTGGTGGGGAAAATTGACTTGCTATTAATCTCTACCTCAGGTGTCTACCCTCTCTGCCAGAGCATCCACACCTTCCACAAACTATCCAGAAATTATTGAGAGATGTGCTTTGTAAATCAGACAACATTCCCTGCGCCATCCACAGACATTTCTTTCAAGTTACTGTAGATACGGTTAAATGCATGTGCAATAATGCTTCGTCCCTGAAACAACTTCTGAAATTTGTGTCACGATCTTTTTTCTCGACGGATCTTTGTAGTTTTTGCTAACGAACGATCCATTCGACCTTCGTTTGGCTTTTTTTCTACCAGAATAACCACCAACAAGCTAAAACGTCTATATTGCAGAAGACTTTACAATCATGGGAAGAAAAGAAAGAAGGAGAGAAAATCAGAATAGAAACGTTCGCACGTTACGTTCACGTCATCAGGTTTTAGTCGAGCAACATTATGTAACCAGGCGGCCTTGAAATCGCCCAAAACTTGAGACGTTTTCACAAGAGGCGAGATTCCTGACTGAGAGATTGGATCAACAAATGTGCACACTGAGTAAAATGCGGTAAGAGAATATGAAATGCTACATTATAGTCACCGAGACATAACAGGAAAAGAGAAGAGTTTTAAATTTCAAAATGGAGTTGACATGTGCTGCCTAAGAGGCAGGCATACACGAAATGAATTTTGAGCTGCAATCTACGCCACTGTGGAGTGTGATCGGAATAAACAGGCGGTTGAAATGATGTCACTTGTTGGTGAATAATTCCATCTCGTTCGTTTCAGGAGGGAGAGACCTGTGTTTCGCTGAGCACACGTACAGCATGGATGGGGGGGGGGGGAGGACCAGTCACCGAAAAACCCTACGCACTAGATCAGATTATGGGACTGGTTTGAAACCATCCTTAAAATTGATTTCCATTGAACAACTGCTTTACCAGACTTTTCCTTTTTGCCTACATTGCTTCTGAAAGTCAGTGCAAAGACAATAAATACAGACATGAGAGAGAAAATGATAAGGTAAAACAAACTTTGCAAAAATTTGTTTTTCAACAAAGCCGTTTTAGAATCTTCGATATTCGACATCAATAATTGTTATTTATGGTGTAAATGACTTAAATGAATATTCATATCTTATTCTTGACAATACAAGTGTAACCATTTCTTGATTTATGTAAATCCAAACACTTTAATTTTCCCTAGCACTAGCAATTTTGTGTTTTAACATCCCAAGTCCAGTCATTCTCGATGGTACGACCAACTTTTGAATATGCAAATCGGGATGATTTCATTCAAAACTCCTAATGTGGTCTATTGTGGATGATTCCATTGTACAAAAGGGATGATTCCATTGTACAAAAGGGATGATAAAATAGAGCTGCTGAATATCACACAGATATAGGCTGCTGAAATTGTCTACCAAACCTGTTAGCAGCTACTGTACAGTAACAGAGAAATCTTGACTGAGTAGTCTAGTGGAAACCAGTGGTACTGATTACCGGGTCAATATGAACAATGACCAGACTCTACACAGGGTGTGCACAGTGCTTATGTTCAAATTATGTTAAAAATTATGTTCAAATTATTAAAAATAATATTAATTTTTGTTTCTTAAAGTGATGGTAGAATGGCAGAGAATAGACAGGTAGGTGTGTCTGTCTGTATGTATGTATGTATGTGAGAAGAAAAATGTTTCTAACCATCCATGGGGCAGTTAATTCCAAAATTCACTCAACTACAGAGAAACATTTAGGCATCTTTCATAGATCTGTTGATATCCAATTCTGATTCTTCAACATCGTGTACAGGAAATACTAGCCATATGTACAGGAAATACTCCTCTATATTGTTTATGCATTCTGTCACCAGTCATCAATTCATAAATCTCAAATCGAAAAAATTATAATTTCTGTAGTAACTTACAAAATGGACAAAATTGTCTCGAACAGGAGCTTGTCGTTTTATATAATGATTTAGGATTTGATGCAGGTGTCAGTAAATGTTCAATTTCTTACAGAATTTAGATCCCCCCCATAAATAATTTTTTTTCTAATCAATGTGAATTTCAATTTAATAAATTTTAGATCTTTGTGAAAACTTGAACTGTGATTTTTCTTAAAATTTGTTCCTGTAACTTGCAGGCTTTCTAAATAATTCATGTGTTTTAATAATTCATATTGATACTTCCTGGTAGTCTCATGCACATTTTTTGTTCACCTTCGTATATTTATCCACCTTGGATGGAGCATTTTTTTTTATCGTGAAATGACTCGGAAACATTCGGTAATTGTTAGGGTCTCTTAGCTTTATCTTCTGACCGTTTTCAACCCTTGCCTTCTATACCAAGTGTCCCTAAGAGCAATGATATCTTGAAAAAACAGGAACTTTTTCCTACAAATAATCCAGAAAAAAAATTCAAAAAAGGAAGGAAAATCTACAATTTTTGGTATTTCTTGACAAAAAGTTGATCCGTCTACAGACTTTGAAAACCGATTCCCGGTTCAGCTGAAAATATTCTGTTAACTTTATAACCTCACTGTCTTTATGGGAATAGGACAGGAAATGTTGATTGTTTAGATGTACCTTATAGTGTTAATCTGAGAGCTAATGCACCAACAACAACAACAACAATCGACACAGAATTGCAACTGTACAGAATCTAAATGTTAAAAAGTAAGAAAATATCGTTTGCAATTCACCACCATCACCACCACCAACCATTCTACATTATTTTCCTGGATTCCCATTTTTCATCTGTCTGTCCTCTACGGCTTGCCGTCTCTCCTTCCAGACGCTACGATCCGTCGTCTCACGTCTGACCCGGCTCGGCTGCGCTGTGCTTGCACAGCTTGGAACCGCAATTACAGGTGAAGTACTTCGACTTGATCGTCCAGAATTTGTCTCCGTAGTCGAACCTGAAGGAAAGCAAATCAGAGAAACAGAACCGTGACTCACTCGTTAAGTTTAATACCGTCCCTCTCATGGAGGTATCATCCATCATTATCTTACAGAGAGCAAGGATGTGAATGCTTCCAAATTGGCTTCACTCTCTCCACCCCCCCACTTCCCCCCTTCCCTCACAGTGACAAATCTGCCTACTTCAAATAAATTTACTTGCATATAATCCGCTCTTATTTATACATAGGTGAGCAGAACGTCTTTCAAGATACTTTGTCAGTCCTCATGATAGGGAGCAATTTACACAGCAGTTTCTCCTTCAACCTCATCCCCCTCCTCCTTCCCCTCATCCCTCCTCCTTCCCCTCATCCTCCCTCCTCCTTCCCCTCATCCTCCCTCCTCCTTCCCCTCCTCCTCCTTCCCCCTAATCCCCCTCCTCCTTCCCCCATCCCACCTCCTCCTTTCCCCTCATAGCCCCCCATCCTTTATTTAAATTTACCTTGTCAGTTTGGAATATTTATGAAAGATTCAGCTAGAGACAAGGAGATTAGGTGTTTACCAGCGACATTGTGCGCAGTAATTTTCTTTTGTGAAAATATTAGCATTTGTCATATTTTAAGTTTTTTAAGGTTACATTCCTTTTTTCATTTAAATGTACAATAATTTACTTTTTGACAATGTGTAATGCTGGTTTAAGGTGGATTAAATGTTTTAACTATCATCCTATGGAAATGGAAGCAGTTGCTTTAAGAGATACTGAGATCACGGAATTAAGGCAAACTTATCAGGTAATACAAAGGCAGTGAGGCAATGACTAGTCATCAAAATAATTATGTTATGATTTTAATATATATATATCTACAAATTCTACCTGACCATTTATTTTGCCTAATTAAATATTCACATGGATAGCTAATCTATTTGTCCAAATCACTCATTGCTGTTTCATTAAATTTTAAATTAATACATTATTTATTGTCCAAGAGAATTGAAGAGCTCTGTGAAATGGAACTTGTAACCCTTGATAGACATGTCTTTCTCAGAAATCAGACATCCTCAAAAGTATTTTGTGGTCAGTCTACTATAAACATGATTATTTTCTCTCCTTTTTTTTTTTGGGGGGGGGGGGGGTTTACTTTACCTGCACATAAATCTTAGACACCAAGCTCCAAGTTGGCTTTAAAGTTCTTTTTTTTGCATATTAATGATGGTAACATAGATTAATAATTGGATGGAATTTTTGAACCTCCCTTACACAATAATAATAATAATCAATGAAACATCTCCAATAAAATTATGTTCCTTTCAAATATTAATTGAACGCATCGGCAATCCTAAATGTACTGACATACATGTCCCGAGTGGATAACTTCATAATTTAATCTCATCCCTAAGCTATGTTCTTGGAGCAGAAGAATATTCTAAAAGCTAAAATCTCCAATCACGTGTCTGTGGGAATGTTTCAATGCTGCTGTTAGATGTGATATCTAACACTGGTGAATGTACGCTCTTCTACATAAAGCCTAACAGAGGGTGGCTCCGAACGAGGGCCAACACGAGGAGAATGTCAGAGACATTTCTCAGACCTGTCAAATTTCAGAGGCCAAACGGTCAGTCAAAGGCAAGGCGATATGTGTGAAGTGGAGGGGGAAGGGAGGGGGGGGGACTAAATCCGACTACCGTGTAGGCGTAAAAAGGAAATGATGAGAATATCTATTGTGAGAGATTTTGTATAATGCTACGGAGTAGAGATGTTCGGTACTGGCGATATAGTAGTACTGTACATCCATTTCCTTATAAGAATGTTTTCGTACTGTACACACTGTCTGGTTGGACTGAGGATGTGGCCTTCTTTTATTTATAGGTTGCATAGAGTTGAAACTCATTAGAAGGCCATACAGAGTAAAGTCACCATAGTTCGAAAGTCAGTCGGTAGATCTGTGGCTTTTTATACTGGCTATGAAGTTTAATGCCATAATTAAGTGTTTTTTTCAATTTTATTTTTTTTATCATTATTTTTTTTTACATCTATCTATGGTTTGTTTGTTACCTTAAATTCATGCTGAGACAACATTTCTGGCTAAACCTTAAATACCAAATTGAAAGTAAATTAACAAAAGCAGAAAGTAGACTTCACAAACAGACTTCAGTAAATTTACATAATATAGCAAACACAAAGGATGGACAGACCTGTATCCTTTGTGTTCGCTATTGGTAACAGGTACTGTACACCTTACCATACCTGTACACGTATACAACAAGACTTGATATATATATATATACTTGATACTAAATATACAAAAAGACCCATATGAAATGACACACATTGCATATTACCATGAAACATTTCAGAGAGCTCTGATTTGAGAAAAAAGAGAAAAGGGCTGTCAGAATCTCCCACTCATCCCCCCCCTCCACCCTGCCTCCCCTCCCATGATGAAGAACCCATCCATCTCACACCGACTTTACTACCTACTGTTACACTGTACTACTTTATTCATTCTTCCAGACAAGTTGTCCAGAAGATTAAACAGTACCTGCATTGATCTTATAAACTTTCATTACCACACATATCAATACTAAACTCTCATAATTTAATGCAGTTCCCAAATAACGTGACATTTATTTCAAATGACGACGGAAATGTTGGGTGTCGTCCCAATTTTAGTTTCGCTCTTAGAGTGAAGATATAATTTAAAAAGAAGAAGAAAAACAAGGTCTCTAGGCAACAAAATTCATACTTTTTAAATGGAATTGTTAGTTTATACGTTCTCTCAACTTTTCATTTGATGATGATGACAAAAAAAAAAAATCTAAGAGATTTGTCCTTTTCAAGCTTGATCAAGCAATACTTAATATCAAGAAATGTAACTTGGTAGTTTTGTTAAAAAATGCTGATCAATTTCAAAAAGCTGCTTTAGGGCAGTTTTGTTCCTTTTTCATATTTGAGGACCGTGCCTTTTGTCAGAAACAAGATATGAAGTTCGATCATATATACTACTGTACACACTGTCCTGTATTTATGCTTATTAACAGGATATAGTATATAAGTAATTCACAGTGTTGATTTATGTTTTATGGTGACCGTTAGGGATGTGCTGTTCCTATGACTTTGTGTCTAATATTAACATGTTTGTACTGTATTTTGCCCCACTAGCTTAGGAACCCTGGTAGCTTGCAAATTTACCTTCAGCCCCACTCCAGCTGAAGTCAATCTGTTCTCTGCCTTAGTCCCCTATTTTTGCCCTTACTCCTTCTGTCAGAAGTACCTATATAATTTATTTTTTGCTCAATTTCCATAAATTCCTGCCTGGTTGGGATCCCCATTCTAGATATAAACTGTTTGCATTCTGGATTCTGTACTTTCCAAACACAATCGTTTCCATATAATTTACCAGAAAATCTTGTTCCTGATTCAGTTAAGATAGTATTTTTAACGAAGAATGTCAGCAGAAATTAGATCAACGAGTAAACAATTCACTACTTCTTGGAGGATATATGACATTGTCAAACTAATAAACTGTCCTAAAGGTACATAACTCCCGTAATTATCTCCCTCCCCCATCCCCCTCGCCCTCGCCCACCCCCTCGCCCATCCCCCTCCCTTATGCCCCTCACCCACCCCCTCCCCTAAGAAAAAGAACCGTGAATGTCAATGGTTCTTCTCTTGGCATTACAAACCACCCCATACTCCCAGATCCTACAGGGTTAACCAGGTGTCAAAGATTTTGTGCCTTTGGATGATTTTACAAACTGCGACACCACGTGACAGCTCATCTTCCAACTGACCTATAAACCTGCTACCAAGAAGTAATGAAAATTTCATAACCAGCAGCGGCTCTCTGGACGGGGACCGACTTGGGATTTCACAGAGTGACTACAGTACATCGATCGCCAAGGCAACACAACAAAATGTCAACATCCCTCTCTAAGTCTGGTGTCTAACTTTGGTTATTTAAAAGTCTCAAACGAAGGAGCAAGAAAAGACGGAATAAAAATCACCGTTGCAAGAAACGATGTCGACTGCACAAATTTCACTACTAGTGCTCGTAAATAAACTGTCATAAAAACTAAAATACCCGACCGAGAAACGTTCCCCTTACGGTCGGCCGAGGTATTATTAGCCACGTAAGACAGGAGCTTAAAGGTAGGCAAGTAGCTGGTTGTTTAATAAAAATGAATAAAAAATAGAAGAACTAAGCTTTTGAGACCTTGGTAGGTACCCCAAAGAGAGCTGGCGGAGATGTCAGTAGATTTGCTGTATAGTGTTCTTAGAGAAGTTGTGCAGAGGTGTGCATCCTGTCTGAGGACTAACTCATGTTATTATACAATCACAAATTGGGGGGAATAGGTGCCTGTGGTCGTCATGACGACCGACATTCTCCTCGCGGGGCACGAATCGACCTTGGTGGGTTGTAATTCTTCGACGACGTGTTTCGAATGAATCGGGCAAAAGAGTACACTGTAAAAAGTGTAAAGTCTCTCAAAGGAACATTTTTAAAAATAGGAAATTAAAAATAGTACCAGTAGTAGTTAAGTGCTGATGATGCAATAATAAGCTAATGATTGCTATTAAATGGTCATGTCACATGGGATGACAGCCAGGATAGAAAAAGGGATAAAACAAACCTGGTGTACAATACAACATTGACTTGACAACATTTACTACCAAAAGTGAACTTGAAGCAAACAGGTGTGATGTTATAGTTGCACACTGACAAAAAAGTGTTTCGTTTTTCTTTATTTTTCAGTCAATCGTTTGACCTTGAATTGGATAGGGTTACTAGTTTGTCTAAAGGGCATGTGAAGTTTATAAATACCAATACCTATGGTACATTCACATTATGGATGCATCCAATTGTGGAGTGTAAAATTAGACGTAAATTTTAAAGGAAAACAAAACATTATTTATCGGTGTGCAACAATGACGTCACACCTGTTTGCTCCAAATACACTTTTGGTACGAAAGGCGGCAACTTCAACTGTCAATATCTCAAAAACTGTACATAGGAATTGAATGCAAATTTCACCAGAATGCTAAGATTATTTTCCTCTTTAACATATCAAAACAAACTTTTGATCTGGACTATTCTTTAAAGTAACAGCTTTAACACTATGAGACAGTGTAACAGCAATGAGATATTGTAACTGCAGTAACCATATGAGACATTGCAACAGCCCTAACACTATGTGAGACAGTGTAACAGCAATGAGACAGTGTAACAGGGATGAGACAGAGTA
The DNA here is from genome assembly GCA_000934455.1 of Apostichopus parvimensis. Classification (NCBI taxonomy): domain Eukaryota; kingdom Metazoa; phylum Echinodermata; class Holothuroidea; order Aspidochirotida; family Stichopodidae; genus Apostichopus; species Apostichopus parvimensis. The sequence continues at coordinate 43,388 of KN885902.1, read as the reverse complement.
ACAGCTCTAAACCTGAGACAGTGTAACAGCAAAGAGATTGTGTAACAGCCTTAACCCTATCAGACTGTAACAACAATGGGACAGTGTGACGACACTAACCCAATATGACAATGTAACAGCAATGGGACAGTATAACAGCAAAGGGACAGTGTAACAGCCGTAATCCCATGATACACTTTAACAGCAATGCAACAGTGCGATAGCCCTAACCCTATAAGAGAGTGTAACAGCAATGAGAAAGTGTAACAGCCCTAATCCCATGAGACAGTGTAATAGCAATGAGACATTGTAACGGCCCCTAACCATATGAGACAGTTTAACAGCAATGAGACATTGTAACAGCCCTAACCACATGAGATAGTATATTAACAGCAATGAGACAGTGTAACAGCCCTATGAGACAGTGTAACAGCTCTTAACCAAACTTTCATGCTATGGTTTGAAATAGACAGCCAAAGGTCTGTTCATTAGCCACTAGTTAAAGAGCATCAACCACATAAAATGAACTTGCATTCCCAGTACAGTACTGTGACAGCTATTACTGACTGCATGTTCTGTGAGGTTTAATAGGT
>KN885902.1:5945-23575 GCA_000934455.1 Apostichopus parvimensis | reverse complement strand
AAAAAAAAAAAAAACAAACAAACAAGATGGTTGTGTTTCATTAATATTATACTTCAAAAAATATATAGATATAGACTACCTAGATGACACTATAGTGCTTCTTGTCCATTTATTACATAGTTAGAAATCATTGCAGGTTGTTATGAAACTTTATCAACAGTTTTTCCCCAAAAAATGAGTTTCTTCCATTTTGTCCGGAAGAAACTGGAAGAAACCTATTTCTTCCGAGTGGAAAAAACCGCGGTTTATTCCGCGGTTTTTTCCGCCCCCGGAAGAAACCTGCGAACCCTGGTCTATATCTAGGTTTGGAGCACATGACCTGCCTCCAGCATATACTGTACACAATATAGCACAAGGCTACTGCAGCATCTGACAATTAAGGGAACAACTATGGGCAAGCAATGTTTTGCAGACCAGAATGGTCCTCAATATAGCCCAGTTCTTAGTTAAAAACTAGTTTCTGAGTGGAGGGACAAGTGTTCCCTGGAAACTAGTGTAGGCCTCCTACAATGCACACTCATTACTACGATTACATTGACCACTATGACCATATTTTGTGGAGATTGAACTCAAGACATGAGGGTTACATATTCGACTGGAAGTTGTAGTGTGAAATGAGGGCTGGCTCGTAGCCAGCTGTGTTTAATTGTGGATGTTTGTTCTTTTGCTGTTGGGATGACAAGTCCTCCTATTAACTACAAGTTGTAATTTAGGGAGTTGCAGCAATTAAACTGTTGCCTAAATCTAATAAATATTGTTCGGCTATTTGCTTGGTGTTCATTGTATTAAATCCTCAGTGCATGGGCCAATCCAGGTTAATCATTCATAAAGTATGGCCAGTTATGCAATTCTGGTTGATGGGGGGATCGCGAGATGATAAGTAGTCCTTCAATATTGTGATTTATAAGCAAACATCTTTTGGTGTAGAAAAAAACCCAAAATGATAATCAAAACAAAAATATCATATTTTGATGGTTTCAATGGTATGCATTTCAGTCAGATGGTGGTAAACTATTTGTCTCTTTATCATGTATGTGGGTTGTGCTGCCTATATGCCAATTTTCACAGTTTCTTCCAGTTTCTTCCGGTTTCTTCCAGTTTCTTCCGGAAGAAACTGGAAGAAACCTGGAAGAAACAGGTTTCTTCCAGTTTCTTCCACGTCCCCGGAAGAAATAGGTTTCTTCCGGAAGAAACCGAACCCTGTGGAGAAGGACAAAGACTTCATTTTATATTATACATATACAAGACTAATATTATACTTATACAATGCCAGTGACGTTTAACTCGCCAACAGAGAGTCCTGTTTAGTTTAATACTATTAATGACTTTTTCTTTGAATTATTACGTACAAAATGCTACAGATAAACCATCCTCGATCAAACCGAGACAAGCAGGTGGTAATTTAAGACAGTATCGCTTCATGACGAGAGTAAATGAAGGCCGACGCTTTGCATGTAAAGTAGCGTACAGTAGGTCTAGGCATATCATACTATTATAGGTTTGCATATTATCATTAGGCAAAGTGATGGTATTTAGTTCAACCAAAGAAAACAACATTTTCTTGAAGTATTAGGGAGCCAACATTAGGCATATTTTGTCATGGTGATACCTGTCCTGCGCCTACAAAACGGAAATAATGTCATCGTTGGAGTTATTTTAGGCAAATTTAACGTCTGCAATGTTCCTTTACTGTGACTAATAATGATTGCATTGACTCCTCACCTTGTACTTTCTGTTCCATTTGTTTAAATAGCTTGACAACTTCATCATTAGACTAACTCTAAATCTATGAACCAATTGTTAGCAAACAAATTTGGCGTGCAATTTTGTTACGACCCACATAGGCTGAGCTGTTCCATTCTGACACTTCTGTGAGGTCAGTTGACCTAAAGGACATACCGAACTGATTAATCCAGCTGATATGATAGATGAAGCCAATGCCGATGGTTCTTTGAGATTTTATTTTCAGAACATACAATTGGCAAAATGTTTAATCTGGACAGGTAGTTGTTCCTTACAGGCTCGTAATTCATACTTCAGTAAAGCCAGCTGTAGTTATCTATCAAATTATGGCAGTCTTGCACTATTCTGAACTGTGAAATTGATTTACAATTCACTCATGCCACACAAATCTAGTAGTGGAACTGTTCCTAATGCACACAAAATACACATATAATATATAGGTTGAGACTAGTGGAACACTAGTAGTATATAAAGATATATAAAGATATATATATATATATATAATATCTATAATATCTATCTATATATACTAAGTATACAATCACAATAACCTTGCAGAAACTTATTACTTGAAAATGGTAATATTGCCCAACTATTAGCCATCTTCAGGATGTCCTTGTAGTCAGGTCTTTGGTGGTGGAAAGGTACAGGAAAACCCTATACACATTTGTATAATCATTGCTCCTTAACTTGGTGGGGCCATAGTTGTTGTTTAACTCAGGCATGTAGTTCAGAAAGTTTGTTGAACTTCCAAGCAGCCAATCAGAAAGGTTCATAGCTCACTACAGTATGACCTCGAATAGTTGAACAACATTCAGCACACAACTATGTATACCTTGAAATACAGCCAGCCATGGAGATGTTTTTATCATACACGGTTACTTTAAAGGGAGTGAAGACTCGCGCAAAAAGAAATGTCTAATGCCGGTAATCTGACCTAGTTTCAAATGAGGTGTAACAGAAGTGTTAGACACCACCATCGATCCCAGAAAATACGCACACAGCTTGCTACCTTCGGTAATTAGACACTAGTGGACAGTCAGTACATACAGCTGCAGTCATTACCCACAGCACACTGTACAAACGATAAAGCGATGGACATCTCAGGTCCACCTAAAAATAACAAGGTATCAGGTTTCATTACTGTCTGTATTTTGTAGCAACTTCACTTGCAAACAACGGAAAGTTACCTTTTTCAGAGCGCAGCACGCAGTTTGGGGCGAGTCTTCAATGCCTTTAATGTCTGAAAGTACCAATTTTTTTTCTTTTTGCATCTATAAGCATAGCTTATAAATATCTTAATACAATTACATTACCTAATAATTTTGGGCTTTATACTATTCTGCTGGCAGGACATACAACTGGTTGCTTTTAACATTTCAGCCAGTCTTCTATACCTTCTTAAACCATAAATACATTCACGTTTCAAACAAAGCACCATCCCACATGTAATTATGTGTTCACTCAATGTGAAATACTGTATATGGAGGGCACACAACAACTAGAGTTAATAATGTTTGTGTTAGGTTATACATTACAACACCCACACATTATAATGGCTATATTTTAATCCCTGCTAGAAGGTTTATATACAGCACTTGGGTAACATTAGAAGATGCTGATTCGTTCAGACCAGACAAGAGTTTACGCCGCATAAACAGCCCCCTCATAATTTTTTACGTTCGTTCCAGATTTCGTCCTGTTTTCGTATGTTTCACCGATCATGATTTGTTAAATTCATTCAAACTTGACAGCCTGTCCAAAGGTTTTGTTTTTTAAATCCTAGACACATTTTGAAGGGATATCTTTACCTAAAGTGGCAGAGAAGGAAACAACAGAGAGAGAGAGAGAGGAGAAAGACAAAGCATGGATGATAATGAGGATAGCAGAATCTCTGAGGCATAGGTAATTTAACATAGAACTGGATGCTTAGGCTAAAATGGCTCTCCTTAAAGGGTGTGAAGACTCGCGCAAAAAGAAATGTCTAATGCCGGTAATCTGACCTAGTTTCGAATGAGGTGTGACAGAAGTGTTAGACACCACCATCGATCCCAGAAAATACACACACAACTTGCTACCGTCGGTAATTAGACACCAGTGTACAGTCAGTACATACAGCTGCGGTCAATACCCACAGCAGTGTATTAACGATACAGCGAGGGACATCTGAGGTCCAGCTAAAGATAACAAGGTATCACGTTTCATTACTGTACTGTCTGCATTTTGTAGCGACACGAACAAAACGTCACTTGCACGCAACAGAAAGTTAACTTTTTCAGATGGCCGCACAAAGTTTGTGACAAGTCTTCAATGCCTTTAACTCAGCACTTACCTACTAACACATCATCTAGCATGACCAGCAGTGCAATAAATGTTACCAAGTTAAAAAAAAATAAAAGCATGGCTGATGTTTCTAAACATTCTTGATTGAGCTAACTTACAGGTTTTAAAAAAGTGCAATATGTCAAATTCATTCATCTAGACCGACATTGATATTAATCCCACAGCCAGAGAGAGAGAGATAGTTTATTTTGATGTTTGCCTATCAAGGGTGAAGACACAGCACACAAACATGTTGTCACAGACATGTACAATATTTGAACAAAAACTGTTACAGTATTTCTTTCTTCAAAATTTCCTTGGTCTTCAAAATGGCTTTTCTTTAAAATGATTTTGCTTCCAAATTTGCATCCAATATCCACTTTCTATTAGGGCCTGCCCTGGCTTGTTCCTCTGTTCAAACTGAAATTTAGTATCTTTTTGGGATGTTTGCAATTATTTAACATATTGTGTGCACTGTACAAATTACACATGATGTATGTCTGACCAACATTCAAAATAAATATTTCTTGAAAAGGTCATAGCAAATTTGACCATATATTAAGAATGGATGGTGTAAAGGATATGAAATTTGAGGCTTAAAATTGTAGACAACTGTCAGATGCTTTTCTTTTATGTTTTACTTTTTTTATTACTTTTTTTTTGCTATCATTATCATCTGTTATTTGAGGGCTTGCAAGTTCTACTGTACAAATGTAAAGCAATCCATCTGATTTTAGAGTCCTATCGTTCGGACCGAGGCATATAATACGCACATGAGTGCCAGTAGTCGAATACGCCTGAACATAAATAAGAGATATAATTGGTTGCAATCATTCATTTGTGTGGTCACAATAAGACAGTTATTAACCATTATAAAACATGCTGATAGAAAATTTTGTTTCTCAGACATTTCGGGAATTGTTTATGGGTTTTTTTTGTGTTTCTTTTGCCGACTGCAAAGTTTTCAAGGCTTATATGCCTAAATTCAATTGTTCCCGGTGCAATTTAAATGGAAGAGAGTGTAACAGATTATATCTCAAGGTGCTTAACCTTAACATCTTTTTATATCCAGAGACTGGTAAATCCCAAAGGCATGCTGCACATCAACAATAACATAGACTGATACAGCTCCCTCTATGCATGTCATCAAGCCCGCTATACAACCATAAATCCACAAACCAGATTTCACCAAACTTTATTTCTATCCCCGGCGAGACATTTAGCCGTCTAAACTCAAAAATCCTAATTTCCGGTAATTATACGACACGTGAGAAACCTCCGCGAGTAGAGTCAATCAATTTTATGAAAACTAAAATAAAAAAAACATTTATTAGAGGCAAAACTGAGGTGGAATTGTCATAGCTTAAAACATTCAACAGAAGCATGTGTTCTCCATCATATCATCTTATAAGACTTCTGTATGTTCAAATCAGCTGTGTTTTCATATAACGTCCATCTTTCAAAATGTTCGGGTCATGAATATTTCTGAAAGGGTCAGATACTAGACTCGGGAACCAATACAGACAGGGTCCGCATTTCTTCAAAGAACTGGAAGGAACAATGTGGCGCATAAAATTTCCGGATCGGTTGAGGAGAAAAAGGTGTTGATGCAGTCACGAGTAAAAAAAATAAATTATTATTCATAGATATATTTATTACATTATATATTTAATAGAGAAATTGATTGACAGTGGGAGTGTGATACCTGAGAGATGACCCTATAAGTCAGCTTAAATACAGTACAAGCTCAATATTAATGGCAAGGGGGATGGGTAAAGGTGGGGTCGGGGTGGGGATTTTCATTTCAATTGTGGAAATTTCCATACATACAACAGAGCACCCTTGGCTGACATTCAACACTATTTGTTTGTGACTACATTTGTAATTTATGCATCGGATAGCTGTTATTCGGGGCTGTAGAAGTCTATGTAATGTTTCCTCACGCCCCATTTTGCATCTGAGGAACTGACCTAATGGTACAGGTATGTGCATTCAAATATGCAGTCGGTCACGTTAATGAACTGACCGCAGATGTTTTATTTAAAGGGTCATTTCTAAAAAAAATAAAGTTACTATGAAAACACTTCCTGGAAAGATAGCAGCTCAGTTTTTAAATCTACAACAATATCAAAAATTACAATTGTGTCTAAAGCCATCCTTGCTTGATGCAGAACATTTGAAAGTAGAAGCTCAAATACACATGCTCTCTCTCCTTTCCCAGCAAGATTTTAAAGGCCTATGGACAGCTATGAACAACATTGTCCTAACCACTCTAATAGGCATTAGAAATCATGAGAATAGCTGCAACCCCAATCAAAATTCATCAAAGATTGACAATTTTACAACTTGTCTTTTCTCAATTCTAGTTTTATTTATGAATAAACATTAGCTAATGAAGCACATTGATGATGTACAGGGAGTGACTGCCTAATTTTCTGTTATGTTATTCCTTTGTTATCACAACCTTCATTTCAAGGACACTGAACACAGTTTTGTGGGCCTAAGGCAAGTTTTTGCAATATTTATATTGTCTTCTTCGCAAAGAGGAACATCACATTATTCAAATGATATATGTGGACTTATAATTAGGGTTTAACTTATTAACTTGGGCTAAAATAAGAAATTTTGATGAGCGCAACACTCCACATCATAGTCTGCACATATCTAAGGAATTTCCCAGATTTGTCAAAACTTAAAATGTGTATATCTTGGAAACGAAAAGAGCTCGTTTCGAAAAATGTCAACAGATCTGGAATGTGATTATTGCACACAACAAATGTATTCAATATGGGGGCAAATTGGCTGGGTGTCCTTTGTACTTTAAACTCTTGAGTGAAGAGTCAAGTGAAAGACAATGGAGTATTTAAATGCTTTTGTCTAGATCCCTCATTCTATTTAACAAGTATCTTTGTTTTACTCAAAATTTATGATTATTTGATTATTTTCTCCAGAGAAATCCTCAGCTACAAGAAACGAAAAGAAGCAACTTCACAATAAAACCATTTATCACAGAAAAGACAAAAAAAAATCAAACCTACAAATAAAATAAAATTACAATATTACAGTACTTATAAGAGTGGGAATAAAGATACAGTAGAGTACCATAAATTTATTTAAAAACTCAAAATATAAAGATTATCAACCAAAAGTCGGGCTATCTAGTCTCTTTGTAACCCATGTGTGCGGCTTAGCATGTCATTGGTGGGTACACTGTAGACACTGCAATGCCGGTCAAATTTACAAGAAGTAACCAACGCAACCATCATAAATTAGTCCAATGTGATAGAGATAAACTGCCATCAACAACTATTCCCAAGCAGTTTCCAAAAGTCCCGAAAGATCTCACTCCATTTGGGAGAGATATCACAGATATAACGCACCTTTACACACAGAGCTGAAGACTTGATCAAGTATAATTATGACATCATCAGGGATGAGCCTGGGGTAAAAAAAAATCACGGAATTTGCAAAAATTGCGGTATAGGCTCCAGTTTGCATATGCTACAGTGTGTTAGGATAATAGTTTTTGTCCCCCTGCAGGTTGGATATCCATAGGTAATGAAAAACATGCGAACGACGGATCAAATGATACAACGCTGTTGTTAGAAATTCACGGAAATTGAGAGGCGTAAATCTCGGAGGTAGAAAAGAAATCACGGATATTCCGCAAATTCGCGGAAGAAGCTCATGCCTGCATCATCGAGCCACATGTGCTTCGAATTCATAAATTACTTATTACTTATTGTAATGTTTACTTTCTGAACTGGGGATCACAGTTTTGCAAATTTTATGATGCTGAATCTAAGATATTGCATAGATCTATTAACATGGCATAATGATGCCATTGGTCTCAGCATCCAGTACACACTGTTAGCTTTCTAGCTACAGTACTTGAAAATCTTGAAGAGAAAACACAAAGAGACAGTTAAAGGTTTTCTGATCCTAATGGCTCTGTGATATCACACAGATTTAAAAGATGACACCTCCCAGACACGACTTTTAAACTTAGGATATCTCCCTAATTCGGAGCAAGATTTTTCTTAGCTCTGTTTGGGAGAGAGTTGCTCTTCACAACGATCTATGTCATGTAAGCCATGAAATGAAGGTGGGGTTTTGTGGATCGTTAACCTTGCTGGCCTATTACCATCTTCTGTATTCTGTAATTGGATATTGTACTCACTCTATCTATAGTTTAGCACAGAATTATGCCCTCTATGTATGTAATTCAAGGTTTACAAAGAAAGAATTATATATGGAGAAAAACCTACCCTGGGAAAGGAGGGTGGGGGGGGAAGAGTTTGCCTCCTTGTTGTTCCCCATCAAACCCTTCCTTCACCCCTCTTTAGATGTCAGTATTTATTGGCACCGAGTGAATTACTCTGTGAACCTCATTATTTGCCAAGATGGCCTCCAATACTCAGCTACTCCATAAAATGATATATTATTGTGTAAGTGTGCAGTGATGTCAATTAGCATAAAATGTCCTGTACAAGGGTTATCGGTTTCCTTCCTACTGACTTGAAACATGACACATTTAAAATGCAGAGGTGACTTGAGATCCAACGAGTCAAGGATTCCATTAAACAAAGGACTTTTAATTAGGATATAGGTGAGTGTGTGCGTATTTGTATGCAAGAAAAATGTCTCCACAATTTAAATTGTCTGTAGACTCATTTTTATTCCTGGCTTTGGCATGTTACTTTTAAGTAACTATTTGTTTCTTATGCAGCTAGTCACATGTGCAATATTGCTGTCTCATAAAAACCTTACAACTTGTTATAGATCTATGCTGCCTTGTAATCTGAAATTATGCAAATTTTAAATGGCCTTATTCTATACATCATCGTTGAAGTCAGCTGCTGAGATAAGGATGACATCCTAGCTAGCTATGACACTACTGTACATGCAACTTATGTGACATGGCCACTAGTACACTATCTGCCATGAATTTATGCAACCACATGCCAAGTAAAAAAAAAAAAAAAAAATCCTTGGTAAGATGAGGAAGGAGATTGTCAAACGTTTGGGGGTACCGTAAAAGGGGCGACAAGTTTTTCCTAAATTCCATACTAATTCTCATTCCATAGAATATTGGCTTCAGGGCGTACAAATTCCTACGGTCTGTGGATGGAATTCTTAATGTACAATATTCGACAATTTCCTCCTTATCTGTTTATAATCTAGGTTTAAGAATCTTCTTCGTTTGTCTTGTTCTTTGCATAAGGAGAGGGACAGCTTAAAAGACCTATATATGTTCTATAAAGATCGTCTATCACCTGTTATCATTGGAACATTCATCGTCACTTTTTCCCTTATTTTTTTAAATATTTTATTATGGTCATCTTTAACGAGGGTAGTCCTGCTCGGTGCAGAAGCACTGCTTTCCAGAGGGGCCCTCTTATGTAGTACTACATCAAATTGAAAGCTTAATTAACTACTCCTACCTACCCCCACCCCCAATAAAATAAATGAACATTAATAGTAAAAAATAACTACCAACGAAGAGGTTATAAACTCCCTTTTTTCCCGTAGCAATATGGCTATAATCTTAATATTATTCTTAAAATAAAGATTTCAAAATTGGCAAAAAGGTTAGAAACATCCATAGGTATCAGTTCATAACTACATGCTTTACCACACTTACTCCTCCAATATCCCCTCCTCCAACACCCCCCCCCCCTACTCCCCTGCATCTCCAACATCACCTGCTCATTCTTAAATATTAGGAAAGGTATTAGTTGGAATGAGCACGGACAGTCATTCATGATAATGCCAACTGGGTAGATTTAACAAGGAGTGAGTAGAGGGTTCTGTCCTTAGCTCTGATGAGGAAGTCATGCCATAAGTTTACCTAATAGCTGTTAGTCACAGGAAGAATAGAGTACACTACATGTGTGGGGACAGGTAAGTGAGGAGAATGGAGTTTATGAAAAGGTACTGTTCTATTAGGAAATAAATGAAACTGTTTTGCCTTTAAATCTGACTTAAAGTTAACACTTGACATAAAAAAATGATTCATTTGAAGAAAAAAATGGTGGTATAAAACATACTGTTCTCATTTGCTAACCTCCTTTTGTATTCTTTCCTTAAAACAAATTAAACTATTTAGAACTCAATCAAAGGTAAAAACCAAAAATAAACTGCATTTCCCATTCTGTCTGTAATTCTTATGCATTTCCACTGTATTTTCATTTCCAACCTGTTGCTATATATGATGACATATTATTAAAACCAACTTGTAATCTCAGTATCTGACTGGTCACTGTACAGTATATATGATAAGCTACTGTAATGTACCTACAGTATGACATGTAAGCTGAGCAATATGTAACCCCCCAACCCCCCCCCCAAACAAAAGAAACATACTTGCTGCACGATGCGACAAGTTATAAAAGGGAGAGGTTCAATTCTGGGCAATTACTATTAGGACAATAAAATCTCTTTTAATAATTGTTTAACAAGCTATTACAATAAAAGCCAAGCAACGGCTGTATGCACAGTACAGTAGAGAGTAAACTAACTACAGCCACAGACATATTCAGCGCATAAATTGCCATTTTCCAGCCGAAAAAATAAATCTCTTTCCCTCCGCCTCTGACAGTCATTATCGTGGTGTGGACAATTTCACTAGCTTCTGTTCACTGAGTGTTGATAATTCTATGTGACAACGTCCTATGTGCAGCTGAATAACTTGATAAAAAACTAACCGAAGCGGAGAAGAGGCAGCCGTACGGGAGGCTCTCCCCGGGAAAAAGGCTCAAGTTTGCCTTCAATTATGGAGCAAACTAATGGCATTTGGATGGGTTGAGTGCATCTACAATCCGCCGGTACGCAGCGATTCGAGCTGCCACGGGGAAGGTAGAAATGAGGGCAGCAGACATGAAATGAAACCGGCGACAACACATTCTTCAGATGACATTTACGGAAGACGGAAAAAGTCCTCACAGACAGAACTGATTATCTTTACAAGGGAAATGAAGAAAGGAGCAGTGCTCAGCTGATCTGAACAGGCAAAATATAGAGTATTAAAGTCTGTCAGTGAATCAAACTACTGTAGGGTTTACAAGACGGAGGAAGCATATTGCGGACTGCACGCTCGTGCAGGGGTGCCCCATTTATCCACAGTGAGGTGAGAAAAGAGAACAATTCTGAAAAGGGGAAGCAGTTTAGATGAAATCATAAAGACAAAGAAGATAATTAGGGGGTCAAATAATGGCAATGGAATGGTAGACATTTATATAAATTGGCCTCTTTTGTTTCTTTTGGTAACCCTGTTCTAAAGTTATCATTTATGTGGATACTGGCATAATGCATTATTTCAACTAATGGTAACAAGATAATCATAATAATCTGTAAAAAAAGAATTTATAATATTTTTTTTTTAAATTCTAAAGTAATGGTCTCACTACAAAGATTGTGAAACAAACAAAATATACATGTATACAGATTCAGTTGCCAATCGTCCATACATCATTGTGAAATGTTCTTTAAGCTTAAGCAACTTGAAGCTCCTAACAAATTCAACATCAAATTTCCATTTCAGAAATAAGACTTTTTTTCCAACATGTGAGAGATTTACCTTACTGTACTTCTATCAGTTTATTGACCACACTTCTTTTCACCTATATTTACACACTTTACAGATGATTCTAAAATGTAACGTCCAATACCATGAAAATCTCCACATTTTAGTTTTCAATTTTCTGACCGTTATTTCGCAACCGAACAATTTCCCATCAAGACAAGAATGAGGATACTAAGTAGAACATTCTTCTAGTACAATCAATACACAGGTTTGTCCATGTGCACCTCCTATCCACGCGTTTACTTTCGGTTCAAACATTTGGGACTAAAGCTGATCTCTAGAGTACACCTGCGTGGACTTAAATGTTACTAAATTAAACCGTTATACAATTCTCAAGGGAATGTAAAACTAATATCACAAAAGAGCAAGGATCTGTACGGATATTTGGAAGCAAACGGCTGGCAGGGCTGCTACAGAGTACGGACTTAATGAGATTTACGTACAACATTCTCATCTGTTTCATACGGTAGATTATTAAAAACATACATAGTTTATGAGAGAAAGGAAGATCTGTTTTAACAGACTCATTACTCGCTACTGTAGTCAAATGTCTTCTTCTTTTTTTTGTATTAGTGGTTTTAATTCTTTGAGAATTGTAGTATCCACAGTTGCAAGTTAAGCACTCATCTAAGTTTGATCAGATGTATATGTGTGTGTGTGTGTGGTAGGGAAGAGGGGAGAAGGTGGGGGGCGGGGAGAAGGGGGTTATGGAAAGCTTTCTCAATGAGCTTTTGATCAATCAGAATCACATTCTATAAGCTTCAAATATTCTAGAGAGAAAAGTGACCACATGATGACTGACTCTCAAATGAAGTACTGTATTTTTGCTGAACAAATTCAAAATTAACCTTCTAATCTGTGGTATTTCTTGTTTTAGATTAAACAAATCGGTGGTATTTATCCTCTTCCGTACCTGAACACCTGATCAGGATAAAAGAAGCTCAGATGAGGCTTACAGAAACCTGTTCAGATTCCATAAATTTCCCTCACGATATTAAAGCTGCCCAATACTCGAGTCAAGTATGCATTAACTTTGTCCAGCGTGCTACAGTTTGGGAGCCAATTAATTTAACCAAGTAAGCTATGATGCAGGTTGCTCATTAAATGTGGTTGGTGGTAGGATCCGGTTGCAATCACATAAACATGACTTTAATGATATAATGCCAGCCTGCTACGTATTTTATGCAATCTCGTAGTACTGTATGCCTAAAACACCATCAACTACAGTACACCGATGGTGGCATTACGTAATGTTGGGCTCTCTCCCGCTGTCTCTAATAAGGTCTCTATAACATTCCGGGCAAGCCCTTCTAAGGACTCATTTAGCACTTCACGGGCAGTCCAATCCGTGACTGACCGAGTCCAGCAAAAAGAGGTCACTCTGTAGCCAGCCCACATTGCCATTTTTTGTTTTGTCTTCAGTATTATGTAAATTACGGCCAATTGATTCCCTCTTGCAAGTGCCTGATTATATATGTAGAACTGAGAGCGTGTGGACAAACACGGGACGACTTTGTTATCGTCTGAATTAATAATTCACTTGGTCTCTGCAAAACTTTTTGGCAAAGCAGTACATTATATTTGTGTGATTATTTAAACTATGCACACAACAGCACCCAGAGATGAGCCTGGGGTAAAAAAAAAAAATCTAATCTCCGAACTTTGCAAAAATTGCGGTATAGGCTCCATTTTGTGTATGCTACAGTGTGTTAGGATAATAGTTTTTGTCCCCGAGGTATAAAGAAACCACAGATATTCCGCGGATTCGCGGAAAAAGCTCATGCCTGAACACCAAATCAGAATGTAGAGCCGGGGATAGGCATGTCCCTGTTCATAATGGAATGATGCATAATGAGGCTTTAATACATATCATGATCAAATGAAATTTAAATGTGATTATAATGAATCTTGAATTTGATGAATCGTGATTAAGCAAATGTTGATTCAACACGGTTCATAGACATTGTGTAAATGGTCAGTTCCTTGAGTCACAATGCAGATTAGTTTGCTGACATTAATTGGTGATCCTGTTTACGCTCCACTGTTTATATTTGACTTCCTTTAATATTCCATTTATCCAGAACTTTTTAAAGCTATAATGCCACTTGCACCATTCTAAGCTCAATTTCGTGATAGTTTGCTGTTAAATTGCTCACCCTTATTCGGAATCCTGCAATGTCTTAATGGTATGACTAGGAGAGAAGTTCACATGCAGTAATAGCACTCTAAACATTAGCTTACATCATCCAAGCAAATTCTTACAAGTTTCATTCAACAACCTTTTTTTGTTTGATTGCCTTCACGTATTTTTTGATGAAAAACGTCCAACTTAATAAGACCCTCTTGGAAGCATTAAAAATAGATGTTTTCACGTTTGCTTGAATCTACTAAAACCATGAAACGACTGATGCATGGACACAAAGAAGGGAGAAAGCCAAAATAAAGAAATCATCTGAACATTCTACTGTAGCAAAATGTAGCAATAAAAGACTAGCAGATTTTGGGGACCAGCAAATGGACACAATGAAGGGACAATGGACACAATGAAGGGAGAAAGCCAAAAAAAAAGGAATCCTCTGAACATTCTAGCAGAATGTATTAATAAAAGACTAGCAGATTTTGGGGACCAGCAAATGATATCTGTCTACAGACTTACCCTAGCTCCTCAAAGGCTTTGATCTCTCTGGAGGCAAAGAATGCAATATGAGGGAAACGAAGATCGAAGTGCTCAATAAAGACACGGACTGGAACTATGTTAGGCTCGCACAAGTGGTTGATGAATCGGCTGATGTTACCATAGAAACGGGCATCTATGCAGTAGACATCCCCTTCCTGAAATCAAGTAAAAAATTGTTATCAAAAATTGAAATGAGTAAAAACAGTCGACTATAAAATAGCGAAAAATCCATTACAAGACTGCTACATATTAAGGTACAGTAACTGGTAATTTTTGCAGAAATTTTGGTAGGATATGCTTACATTAAAAAAAGCGGGAAAATTTTGAAGAAGTAAACATAATCAAAAATTTAAACTGCAACTGATCAAACTGGACTTTTTCTTTATTTTTTTCCTTTTTTGTGCACAGAATGAACGTTTTACGAGCGACTCATTAACTAACGGGATTCTCATCTCAATGTTTAGTCACCGAGACACTTTTCATGCCCGTATTAATCACATTTAAAAATGGCAATTTGGAAAATTTCAAAATGACTTTTCTTAACCAAAACTGACTAGTACAGCTAATTATTTACTCTGTTATTGGGAATCTAGTATGAAATAGCATCGAAAATTGATCAACATCCACGGCAAAAAGCTAGACGTTAGGATTGAATCCGACAGCTCTGATTAAGTCCAAGCTATTGTGGCCAGCTTGTTTTTTTCCCCTTTTATCTATGTACAAGCATTTCTCAGGTAATGTACTACAAAGAACTTCTGGCTATTCAGCAAAAGTACCCTTTCGTCATTGAAGATTATAACAATTTCAACGGTTGCATTTCTTGAATATGTGAGGAGGATTTGGAGCGCAACATTATAATCCAGCGACAATTTTCAAATTCACAACCAATCACGGTAAGCTAAGAACTCGCAAAAACTGAGAGACACTCTCTTGTTTTGACATTTTTCAATTTATTGCATTTTTCAACTTCGTTTTTCTTCATTTTGAAAAACCAGAAAGCCAGCAGACTTAGTGATTCCTTGCTTTATAAGTTTATACAGTATATGGAATCACCTGATTGATAGAGTAACTGAGGAAATGTGTCCTGAAGTCAAGTACCAGAACATTATAACAGAAACTTGATCATTGCAAAGGTATTACTCTTCTGAATGTTGATGACAGATAACAGTAATTAGTAAGAGTGGAAAACCCTCTCAGCCACTTGGTAAGGTCTTGAAATCCTATGACAATTAATGACACAGACAAGCCATTCATCATAGAAGTAACTGGGGTTGCAGTACAAGGTTTCCAGGCTTTGACCTCTGATGAATTCAAATGACCTTCCATCAGCATCATATTTGGGCAAATATTTGGGCAATATCTATCACTAAATGTACTTGCTGTAATAACAAGCACTATTAAAGGCAACTGTAATGTAGGTTAAGGTCAAGTGTTTTGTGTCAAATTAAATCCCTGAGGTCTTTAATATTGAGAATTCATTGCCGTTTAAGATATTGTGCAGTTTTTCTAATTAAACTTAGATACAAATGACATCTTAAGCAGCATTTAAAATATGGACCAATTAAGCATGGTGAGACGCTGAGAGCGTGGATGTATACCATGATGGTGAGAGCAATGAAATATTATCCTGACATGGTGTTGATTTTCAGGAATTACTAATTAGGTTCTTAAAAATGCTAATCATTCTCAATTTCCTTTAACAACATTATCAATTAAGATCTGACCAATTTTGTGCTTGCCTGTACACCATGTCCTTGCACAAAATGTCATGCTGAAACCCAAAGCAAATTACTGGCCACTCTCTTACTAAGAAGAAAGGTTTTGAGGGATTGAATGCTACTACTGTAGCCTTAAACAACCACTGACTTGAAGCAAATTAGAAGTCTCCACTTGAAAACAAAATTATCCAGCTTCAGAGCTTTTAAGTTTTTAACACCCCCCCCCCCCCTCCCCTGCTGACCTCAAATGAGCTTTGACCTTCACAAAGAATTACTGGGCGCTTGTACTCTTGATAGGAAAGTCAAATGCCAATATGACATGTAACGAAACTGCCTATCTTATGATGTCATGCTTAACATTGCCAGAGTGTACAATAACCTCTGCTGGATCCAAATGACCGGTACCCTCAACCAAAAACTATAGGGTTCTAGTATTCATAATAGAGAAGCCATAGCCACACATACCAGCTACTGCAGTTTTCTATCCGGAAATATCGTATTAACATAGTGTTCAAGTTTTGACATCTTGTGACCTTAAATGGACTCTGACCTACATCAAATTGTGTACAAACTATACAATACACAAGGCTATCATACCATGTATATATGAGTTCCTTTTATGTTCTGGTTCTAGAGATATAGCAAATTTTGATATATTCACATTTTGCTCTCTGCTGACCCCAAAGGACCAAATGACAAATAGATTTGGAAGGCTAATTGCTCAACTGTCACTGCTTTCTGTATTTAGAATTTCATCAAAATGTCACATTTTTTTGCTCGTAGAAATATTATTTTCTCTGTGCATATTAAAGTGAGCTAATTATTACAAAGAAAAACAAACAAATGTTTTCAGCTGATAAGTGCTGTGATGACATCACTCTCTCTCTCTTGTTGCCAGATGCATAAATGCAAAATAAGATCAAACTTAAAAAGAATCATATCTTTGCCATACAAAAATGCTATTAAAGAATGTCGGGTTTTCCCTCATAACGACGATGCAAAAAATTTCGTAACAAGTCTTACATTTTTTCATCAAGCGATTAACTTCAGCCAATGACGTAATCCTGTACTTGGTCATTAGGTGGAAACATCTAGGGGTTTGTTCACCTGTTAATCTCATATTTTTTTTTATTTCGGTAATGCTCCAGAGGTTTGGTTAAAAATCTAGACCATTTGACATTTTGAAGACACAAGAGTTGATTTGAATGCTCAGGAGTATAGTGCCCCATGCTCAAACTGTATGAATAAATAAATTCAGGGTACTTCTACTATTACATATAGATAATGCACATGTACTATGAAATCACACTGAAATCACACTACTTCAAGTCACCTGCATAACAATATTACAAACTTATATCTCAAAAAGTGAAACATGACTTCCCAGAATATTAGGGAAAAAAAAATGAAAAAAGGTGGGAACCTAAATACTTGAATCCCTCCCTCCCCCCCTCTTTTTTTTTCCAGTGCTATTATTTGTTCGACTCTAATTCTTGTAACTTTCGTATACATCCCTCTGTACTAATACTTCTGTTCAAATACTCATTAGAAATGTACGGCTTGGCTGACTGAACACAATGTGTCA
>KN885901.1:48155-60965 GCA_000934455.1 Apostichopus parvimensis | reverse complement strand
GGTATACTTTACCTTGTTTCTCAGTTCGCAGTCCATCCTCTTTCCCTTGTTGACTGGTTTCATTGCTCTTTCAGGACTTCTGGTCTATAACTGCTCTTGTTCAATTTTCTTAGTAGACTCCTAACTTCATTTTCTTTGAATTTCTTTGAATTTCCTTGCACATCATTGACAAGCATCACACACACATATTCTCCTACCCAATACCTCTGGATTATTTGGTTGGGAGAATGTGGTTTGGCCCTTTAACAAGATACTCAGGAGGTCAGTTTGAAAGTATTTGAGGTCTTGATCAGACTTAAAGAAGTTAAGACTTAAACAGGGATTCAGTCAGTGGTGTTTAGGGAATCTATTAGATCCATACCATAACTAACAATACATCACTAGCATTGCACTATTTCTACCAACACCACCCACCCTCCCTTTTATCCCTCTCCCTGGTATAATATGTTGTATTGCAACATAAAGGTCATCCATAATGGTCCCAACTTGCTAACCAGAAAGCCAGTTGGCTTTATGATTCCTTGCCATACAATTTGCTCAAATTCCAAATAACTATCTGCCTAATGTAGAGCAAGTGAGTTAAATTTGTCAAGAATTAAGTGAGAACCTGAAGAGATCAGACATTTCCAGCTCTTATAATGTAGCACTCTCTTCTGGGTATTTAACCATTTCATTCACTGGTATTCTGTTTATTCCAAAATGTTTCAATATCCAGAAAGAACAGTCTTCCTATATTAAATAGACACATTGATTATGTGAATGAAAGGACATTTTCTTTTACCAATTTTGAGCTAGCAAATCAGCTAATTGTTTATTAATGAATGAGAGTTACATGACATTGTTTATACACTGTGAAAGATTTGCACAAGTAACTGCCAAAGAAAATTCATCTAGTGCAAATCATAGAGAAAGTGGCCAACTTGAGACTATTTGAGATTACCTGTTGACCCATTGAAGCTCAGCGGGTGAACACTGAAAAGGGCCTGTGTGAGTGTGCTAAGGCAAGACTATTGATTCTTTGAAGCAGATTTTATTTCCTGGATGATTGTATGTTTTGTTGCAGACTTATAGAGCCCCTTCACAAAACTAAACAGAACTGAATTTGGCCAAACTACGTTCACCAAAAAAAGTCATAGCATTGGTGAAGTCACAGATAAATTATGTAGCATTAATTTTTGAATAATCATATTGGAAGGGTTTTTAGACTTTGACACCTGTTGACCGCTACCAATTTCAATAGGGTTCTTGTACTCACCAAGCTGGATCTACATACTATGTATGAAGTTCTAAAAAGATGTAAATGTAAAGTTATTGTTTTTACAAGATTTTCAGACTTTTGACTTAAATGTTGAATGCAAATGATCATTGACCTCCACCAATTTCAAAAGTGCTTCTCCACTCAATATGGGACATCAATATACCAAGCATGAGATTCATCAAAGCTTCTCTTCTTGAGATATCATGTAAGTACAATGTTTTGACAGTTTGACCTCTGATGACCTAGTATGACCTTTGATTGTGAAAGTTGAACATGGGTGACCATTATCTAACTGTCTAGCATACTTGGGGGCAATTAATTAATCTCAATCATACCAACATTTATCCTCTATCACTGACTTAAATTAAGAAAGACACAACAAGAAATAAAAACAATTAACCAGAAAA
Source organism: Apostichopus parvimensis (assembly GCA_000934455.1). NCBI lineage: Eukaryota > Metazoa > Echinodermata > Holothuroidea > Aspidochirotida > Stichopodidae > Apostichopus > Apostichopus parvimensis. The sequence goes on along the minus strand of KN885901.1, from coordinate 59,300 downwards.
AAATTTGGATATTTTTTTGTCATTTTATTTGTGTTTTTGCTCAATCTATACACATATACAATATCCAATATTCACAACATAGAAGATCTACAGGGTAAAAAGTTAGGAATTATAAATCATTTCATCTTTTATTTTGTGCTTAATTTTTTGTCAACCTTTCGAAGGTTTTCTAGAATAGTAAAAGGCCTTATTAATTATTTTCTATTTTTTTTCATTTAAGGAAACACTTTTCAAAAAGTTACTAACAGAAAAGAAAAAAAAGAAAAAAGAAAATGACAAGAATATTTTCTTTTATTTGGGGGTAAAGGACCAAAGTTCCCTGTAGAGTTAAAAATATTTTAGTTGCTAAAAAGTTACAGATTTTTGCTCTCTTTTTTTCTTTCTTAGTTCACCTACGAAATAACATATGTTAGCCTAAACTTAATTCAAAAGGAACAAAGTTGACTCAAAATTTTGACAAAAACATTCAGTCAAGATGGATAATATGTTTCAAGAGACCATATAGTGGCACAGACTTTGCTAGATAAGCTAGCCACTATGTTTCTAAAACTGACAACTTACTTGACAGCATTTCTTTGGAAATTTAGCCAGTATCTGTTTGCATGGTATTCACAATTTTGTGAGGATAAGTTTCCAAGGTTACCAAATCTGAGAGAGGGAGTCTTCACTGGATATTTGTAGTACCATTAAGCAATGTTTTTTTCCTGCTTCACTCAACATCACTTTGCATTTCTTTCACTATGACCTTGTGACGTTCCACTGATTTCTAACTTTGACATATAAAGCAGTGAATATTTTTCTACAAACATTTTACTGCTATATGTAACAATCAAGTACTTGAACATGTATGATCTTACATGTTAATGTTTTAACTCACATTACCAGCATCAAATAATTAAAACTGCATCAAGCCAGCAATCCACAATCATTATCTTGAACGATCCCTCAGTATTTGTCAATATTTGTCAATAAGATTCAAACTACAAGTTGATAAAACAATCTGGTATTCTGTCATGATGCACTTCTGTCATATTTGCCTTCTTTCAATAAAAAGGGGAAAAAAATCTTTATACTCCCATTAATCAACTAAGTAAATTATTAAAAGGTTTGAAATTTGATATTATTTTCATAATGTCTCTTTATCCATGTTAAGCAATCTGGTTATGCTGCTAATACCATCTTCATGTGATGTATCTCTGCCCACTGAGTGGTAATGCATCCTATATCATTTGACATAAACTTTATATCATGAAGGATTTCACTGCTGCAAAACATTAAACCATGATCAAATACGCTAACTGACTGACTGTGTGCCTCTCTCTCTTTTGTGACAGGAAAATAGAGAAGAATAAAATGACATCCAACTGTTCGGGGTAAATAATAATACATCTCCCTGATGTAACTTTCTACTTTGCTCTGTAAAAAGATGTTATGGCTGAAGTTGCAAAATCTGAACAGAACATTTCAAAATAGGGATGAATAATTTGTACATATGACTGAATATTCTAGATTGAAAGGTTTGATGAAAATGTAATAAAAAGGATAATTGAACGTCTGCAACTACCCTTGTAATATAGCAATGAAATATTAAAATGATCACCTACTCACTGGCTAGAACATGACTCGTCACAACAAGATCTCTCATGAAAGGGTTAAGTTAGCGATGTAATGACATCTTGACAAAGATATAACAAAAACAAGGTATGATAATAATTGTGGTGTAAAGATGATAATAATTGTGGTGTAAAGATGAATGTTTACATGAAGACAAAACATCACAGGCAAAAGGGTGCAATGAAATCCAGAAGAGTTGTTGTTAGCAAGAATTGTGTTTGTAAGTCATCTAAAAGGTTAACACACAACAACAAAAAAGAAAAAAAAAGAGAAAAATATATGGATAGAAAGAGTATAAAGTTACCCTGGTTTAAACAAAGACCAAGTCACAGGCACTGGTCATCATTTTCAAGATTATTATATAATATTTTCATGATACGGAACTGAGATTGTTTTTATGATTTGTTTAATGTACATGATGTTTTATCGTTAGGCTTAGGTGGTATCCTCTTTGTCTTACAATAAAAGGAAATGATAACAAACAGGAAATAAACATCATTTCCTAAATGTTAAAGTTGTTTCAAAGTTCTAAATGTCAAAACAGAAGTATATCGGTTACAACTTTAATGAAAACCAATGCCTCCTGCCTTCCAGCATCCCATCTCCTCTCATCGACCTACACATGCAAAGGAAAACCGTACCATGCTCGTTTTTATCTTGTCATATGGAAAACTATTTCTTGGTAGATAAGGTTTTTCTCTAGGATAATGCCACATGAAGAGTCATTAATGTACCCCTTCATGCACTTAGCGGCCTACATAATAGCTGGTCCCCATAATGTATGTATGTATGTATATGTGATCTTCCCGCAAGCAGGAACTCGCGAAAGAAGCCATGGAGGCTTTTAGACTCGCAAGCTGACCGAAGCCAATCTCTCGGCACACATCCATTTAACGTCCATGTCGGGAAGTTGTTATTGAACAACACCCTTGCCAGATGACACACATTGCTGTCGGCGGGAATCGAACCGGGGATCTCATGACTGGGAGACGCCGGCGTTAACCACTAGGCTATACACTCCGCCATAATGTACCTCAACAATACATCTTCTTGTACCCAACTGTTCAAATAGACTGGATCCATGCTTATAAGATACCCCTCACTTTATCCAACATACTGAGACCCTCATGGCCGGGCATCATGTGTTTAGTCAGACTTGTCCATTACTGAACACCAAAATTGGCACTTCCGTTAAAGCTTTCCCTTAATAGAATTATCCAACTGCATAGGATATTATCATGTAAGAATTAATGAACAACCTTTAAAATAGATCATTATATACCTCCTACTACCATCATCTATCAACTATACAATATAAAATCCAGTATTCTTTAACACCATACAAAACCTAGTGCTTACACAATCTATATATAATGTGTAACATTCACCATGTCTACACAACACCACAAATGTGAAAACAGGTGAGCAGTTGCTGTGTAACCTTCACCTTATTAGTGCCGGATTCAAGAGTTGTGTAGAAAGTGAGAGACTGAATAAAGTGTGGAGGAGGGGGGGGGGGTAGGGGTTTCAGGGGTATCATGAGCTGCTCAGTATAGTCAGTATTGCTAATTTCGGAACACTGCGAATTTCGGACACCCCTAAGAAATGCATGACACCCTACAGGAAGACCCAAATTTCACCAACAAGTACGAAGCTACAGTTATTTTCTCTCCAAAATGACCCGTGTGCAAGTAAATACTTACATATTTGTCAATAAAATGACGGAGATCTATGAAGTCTGTTATAATTACTGAAAGAGCAACTGCGCCACCAATTTTATCACCAGCGCCACACTGTGGGACTGTGTGTCCGAAAATTCGCAATACTCTAGCAAAGAAATACCAGTTCCACAATCACAAGAATCTTCGTGGAATACAACGTGAAAACAGTTTGCAGGAAAGAAACTTTGGCCGTGTATCGTACTATAACATACTTCTCCCACCATATCAAGTATATTTTCAGGTGATTTATACCAAATAGAGATAGTTTTGGGGTGTTTTAAGGCTTAGGTGTCCGGAATACGAAGTGCCCATGCTATTCTACATAATAAACCCAATTTAAGTAAAAGATACAACAAACCCAAAGGCAAATCGATTAAGTTTAATATGTGACAGACACTCTTTGTTCGATGATATGAGGATAATAAATTACTACTCTTTACAATTTTATTGTTTGATGACATCAATAGAAAATCTTGCATAGGGCTTTTATCCCCCTCTTTTTTTGTTTGGCTAACCTTGAGTTGTTTTGTACAAAACACTTATTGAGTTGTGGTTTCAATTGAGTAATCTGGTTCACACCTTGACAGGATCTGAACTGGTAACGGTCTCTCCTTTATTGAAAACTGAAGTAGGGCACAGCACAAGAAGAATTCAAACAGGAAACCAAATTGAGCATGCCAGTTCACAATAGACTAAAGTGTATGATGTGACCTCCACTGAACTTACAGCAGCAGTTCAAGCTCTCTCTCTCTACTTATAAACCCTGTGTGTCTCTACTCAAGAATAGTGCAATAGCTGTACCAGACAGAAGAATTCATTACATGCTATGTATGCAGAGAGAGACAAATCTGTGATTTCATATTGAATCTTCCAAATCCAACTGTAACATACACCAAGATTGACAGAAAGTACATTCAAGGGCTGCATAAAATATGGAATCCCCCTAGGGAAGCAACCGCCCCCTCCCACCTGATGAAATTTTCACATTCCTCCAAAGAGTTTTGTCTTCTGCCTAGCTTTATAAAGGAGGGTATGCAGCCCTGGTCTCATTGGAGCCGACTCCTATGAAGGGGGGGGGGGTCTAAGGGTCAAACCCCAGAAAACAAATGAACTTTTAGATGTCAAGTGGTGCTGGCATTCACAGGCATGTTAGACTATATCAATATTAACTATAATTCTGTCTAAATGCAACTTTGTGCTGATAACTATGTTTGAATTTGTGTGAGAAACGTTGAAGGAGGAAGGGGGGGGGGGATGGGTCCCAGATCTGGGCCTGTATATCTCTTCAATTAGACTAAAGCATAGCAGTTATGTTTTAATATCACACACTAATTCAGTCATTGTGACTCAAAGTTACTACCTAATACAAAATTAAGCCTTTATGAAACGTTCCTGCCCTCATTTCTATGTGACCTTATTAATATCCAGCAACTGGAGCTAAATATAGAGACCAAATCATATCTACTGCTCATTTATTCACCAATCAAGTCAAGAGTCAATGATGCCCCTATAAAAGGGAACAGTGATGAAGACAACCATTTTATAGGACTTGCAGGCATTACTTGGCGTCAGTCAAACTCTGTTGTAAATATTTATAGGTTTTGCAAGACAAGCTTAATGCATGGCTGATATAGCACAGTAAACCAGCAAAACACGGTAGTGGCCAGGAATTGTTTGATTGCTATGCAGTGTCTACAGACTACATCACCACAAACTAATTTATGTTCCCATATCTTGTATTCATATTGAATATAAAGCTGCCGACATGATTATTCCCTAATAACTTCCACTATCAAAGAAAATAAAGAGAGGGCAAAAAAAGGGAAAAAGTAAAAAAAAAAATGCAGAAAAAATGCAGAAAAAAAAATCAACAGAAGAAATATCTCTTTTGAATAAGTTCTCAGCTTGTATGCCTCTCAAGGCTCAACGGTTTCCTATTATATATGCAAAGCCGCTAAGTAATGGTCTGATTAACATTTCATAACACACTTCAGGCGAAAGGCTGAGAAAATTGCAATCAATAGCAGCGACTAAGCAGCCTTGGTACTTTGCACAGATAAGACGAATAGGAGAGCTAGCTAAAATCGAATCTGGTACTTTGAGCTAAAAGATGTAGATAATCCAGAGATTAGACACAAACAGACAAATTGCTATCAAGTAGGTCATTTGAATGAACAGAGATAACCTCTGCCCTAATCAAACAGGAAGGAAAAAGATATTTCAGTAGATGGCGGTTGGGGGATAGTAAGACATTTTTTTGATTTGCAAATGGCAGGATATAATTTAATTGAAAAAGTCAAGTCAATTGAAACATACTTCAATTCATAAAGTTTGTTCTAACCCAATTATGCCAACAACAACAAAAAACAGACCAAAAAAATAGTGATTACGAACCTTCTAAATGTTGAGAATATTAAAAAATTATTCCGCAAACATAACAGTTTGCCTCAAAGACAGCATACGTTTAAATAACTTTGTTATATACTGGGTGCGACTGCCTCTAAGACAGCATTTCCTTAATTGCTTTGTTATATACTGGGTGTGGCTGCCTCAAAGACAGCATATGCTTAAAGCAGCATTTTGTGTCCTTTTCTATGATTTTTTTCAACCTCACTGATTCCACTATGCCATATCGACATACATAACTAGCTTATCTATTTATATTTTACTTCAAATGGTGGCATGAAAGTCGAAAAATTTGCAACTTTCAACTTTGTTGTTCTCCAAGATATTTTCCGTTGGGAACCCAATAAACCTCGCCCATAATATGAATATTTAAACACGACAAACGTCATTGTCAGATACGTAATATAACACCACGCTTGATTTGTGTACAGTCTATATGGCAGTTGTACCAGGGAGTTGCATAACAACTCCCTGGTTGTACCAAGGCAAAGTCTTGAATCTATTTTTAGCAACGGCTCATAACTAAACCTGCATCTCTGATTGGTTGAATTCAAACTAGTGGGTTTGGGGAACTGAATGCGATTAATTTTGTATGTGGAATACTCGCCAATTAACGTTTTTGGAAGGGAAAAACTTAGCTAATATCTTAGTTTGCTGTTTTGTGATTTGATGTATGTAAAAAACTCGATGGACATGTCAAAAAAGTAGAAAACGGCGACCAAACGCAAAATGCTCATGAATAAACATACTATTCACTGATTGGTGGAATTCAAACTAGTGGATTTGGAGATATGAAAACTTTGTCGAGGACACTCTTACTCGTTATCGACATAAATCGTTAATTACTTGCTAATTAACGCTCTTGGCAGGGTGAAACTTGGATGGTATCTTAGTTTGCTGTTTTATGATTGATACATGTAAAAAAAACCAAGCACATGTTAAAAATGTGGAAAAAAGCGACCCAATGCAAAATGCTGCTTTAAAGTGACAGTTGAACTTTCATACAAAGCCTTGGACAGTGAAAGGCAAAACAGGACCAGGAAGCCTATGGTTTACTTTCTCTAGAGTGGGCAAGGGGTGGTTGAGGGATAACTTGGTGGATTTTTATCTGCTTTCCAACTTCACTGCCTTTGAATATTTAGGTCTGTACGTTGGTGTATACAAAAGCAGAATTGGCAGCAGGCCAAAATGAAGTATGGGAAGGTTAACAAAATGCAAACATAATCAAACTTGCTGCAGAGACAATTATGATCATCTAGCTAATAGATACTTCAGCAAATCTTTTTTACAAAATATGTGAGCTACTTCTATTGTTTATGATACTGCCTGGTACTTTAGAGGACTGGTTTACTATAAGAACAGTCTGTTCTGCAAGAAACATCTAGTACCAGCTTCAGCAGATCAACAAACCACCAAACATACAGTAGCAGGAAAAAAATAATAAGATCCATTTAGAAGAAAACAGACGTTAAAAAGTAAGCATTTACGGCTGAAAATGTAAAATTGATTCATCTTTTAGCATTTGCTGTTATTTATGAGAGCTGTTATCACAACAAAGTTGCTGACTTGATTCAACAGAGAAAGAGAAACAAACTTTAAAAGTGACTATGCTTGTGGATATTCCAGCCTGATTTAAAAGAGGTTCCAAACTTTTGTCCTCCGACATTTAATCAATGTCTCTGGTTAAGCCATTGACATGCATCTCATTCCATATTTACACGAGCCAAATACCGCCACGAACCTCAACAGAATGAAAATGGTCGGACTGAAAAACGATCTTGTATTACAAAGACAATGATAGCAGTGTTAATGAGAAACCTCGGCTACACGGCACGTGAAAAAAAATGGTGCTTGTCACGCCATTTGCCACCTTGCATGCATTGACAATGACCCTGTTTCATCAGCTGCCCAATCTTGTTGGAGTCACGTTTCTATCGTTTCTTTGCTAACATCTGGCTCTGTCTAAATATTTACATCAGTTATGCATGCCCCGATTTCCACTGACATCAGAAACAATGTTTGCCCCATCTACACATCGGCGGCAATGGCCGACACTAATGCAGCACACTCTGCAAAGTCAATTCCATCCTTTCTCTCAAAATAATAAAAGTGTGTCAATAAACTCTGATTCCAACCTACATTTTGAGTGAAATTGGTTTCTCTCTAGTCTTTTTTTTTTCTTTTTCTTATTCTTTCATTGTTAATCTTGATTTATTCAAGACTTTTCTAGTGCTGCCCATTTGGTAATCTCAGAATCTTTTCGATAAATTGTCCGTTATCTCCTCGAGATTGTGACAGGCAAACAATTCAGTCTTTTCTTACAACTTTGTTCACAACTTGTTTTGCTAAATTTTAATTGGTCAATTAAACAATAATGCTTTCATGCCATTAGATATTGCCCTAGGGCTGATATCTTTTGTAAAATGTCCATGCTTGAAAAGAAAACAACTCCATTTGTGCCATGGAATTTAAAAAAAGAACTAAAATAAGATTAAAACAACTTTGAGGGAAAACATTTCTTTTCCAAATTGGCCTAATATACTGTTATTATAAATAACTTCATGCATTGTGCATATTCTGTACCCTGTAAGACAATACCTCATCATTCTTATGTATACCCCAAAAGGTGCTAATTGAAACTTCAAGTCAAAACACCTGTGGAACCTTTTCTGGTGAACACCAATTTTGTCAGCCTCTCTTTTTTTACCCTGTTTGCTTATGTTTTTTAATTTTTTAATTTTTTTATTATAAATATTGTTGCTTTGATTTACTGCAAGTTTAGATGCAGAATGGCCTTCCACAAATCTCCTCTATTTTTCACTGCTACCAGAGGCCATGATGAACTCCACCTACCATTTCTCTCTGACCTTTGACCTTAACAAGCCAGTGATATTTTAATCTCTGTCCATGAGTCAAAATATGCTGGGGTTCTCTGTCAAATATGGAGGTCCTGGGGTGACCCTGGCAAATTGACTAGCTACTTGTACTTGACGTGAGTCGTTTCTCGGAGGTAAGCTCTAGATATGTTGTGGACAGAGTCCGTAAGGTGGGCATAGACATAAGGAGCTGTGCCAAGAGACATGGGAAGCAAGACTTGTTTCTGGACATGAGACATCCTGAGAGACAATTCAGTATCTTTTCTTGGAGAATTTCTACTTGTTGTCTGTTCTGGATACCTTGAAGATCTGCAGAAATATAAGGGAAAGAAAATAATACATAATTATATAAATCATGAAAAGAAATATCACCAGTTTATCACACTACTGTCATGAATTAAAGCAACTGAACTCCTAGCTGCCTTGTAGAGCACAGAGCATAACCAATAGGCCGCTTGTTACAAGACTTGAGAAACAGATAAATAGGCCCAGCATTATAACCTGCATTTAAAAACAAATCAAATTATATCTGTGCCTGCCATCAACTGATCAGATTAAGTACCAGCACATTACACAATTTCTCTTTTTGGCGAAGGGAAGCACAAATCAAATTAACATCTGTAAAAACGATGAATGCGATAGTCAAACTTGCGGAAAGTCTGCTCAACTTTCATAATATAAGTAATAAAATATAACTGAAATGCAAATAGAATGGAAACTTATCATTAAAATATCTGCAAAGATGAATATCTCCAGAATGTTAAAGCAGTTTGATTAATACTAAAACAGATTTGAAATAGCAACAAACACTTTGTTACATATTATTAAACCGAACCCATATGTATTATTCTATACCAGCTTGGCTACACACATAGCTGGAGTTGTTGGGGTGAAGGAAAGAGGAGCTGGAGGTCGGGCGAGATGGATATCTTTTGTCTGATTTCCTGTTGGAAGTGAAATTTATCCATGGATATTGCAAAAAAAATTAAAAAGTTTGTCTGCTGTTAACGTAGAAGCTTTCAAATTAGAAGCTGCCAATTTGGCAAGTACAGTTGAAGTAACCGTGTCAATTGTTTATTAAAGCAACAATCATTTTCATCAACACCACCTAATTATTGGATGAATAACCTGTTAATTAACGAGGGTTTTGATGTTCTTGCAACTATCTGAATGCTCAAAATCAGTGGCTCCTTTAATAACAAATGTTGATATGTCCTGAGAGCTGTTTACAACTTATGTCACACAAATTTAAATCTTAAAAAATTTGTTATATTTACAAACCATTGAGGATTTCATATGCCAGCTTGACCTTTTGTGGTTAAAGCTGATGGCAGACTGGAACGTCCATATATGTATTACTTGCTATTAGGGGAATGCTTACATGCTAAATTCTAAATGGTTGGGGGATTGATGCCTATGAAATTCAACATAATATATAGCTTTAAAGATCCAATGAATTATAATCCAACGGAAGAATATTTAATCCTCATTATATGATCACTTAAGAGGAAGCTTAGTTAAAATATGAGGCATCCATCATTACATAGTAGTATTAAAATTACCACATGCATAAATACATCTTGCAAGCTAATTACCCCAATGCCTTTATTAAACAGTATAAGACAAAACAGTAATTCAAGACGCAAGTGAAGATGCAAAGCTTCCGCAGTCCAGGGAGAAATTTGATTTGCAGGGCAGCAATGACCAAACTGATTCAAATAGAGGAAATCAAACAAGTCTAAGTGCAGTCTGACCGTCGCCAGTAATCTGACCACATGCAATTATCAGAGTGACCAGGGCACATATGACACTTTAAGGATGGTGTATTTAAAAAACTATTCATTATCACTGATGGTGTCAGTTGCAAGTCTATTCATTATCACTGATGGTGTCAGTTGGTCCATTTTTAGCTTTGACTATCAAAACTAGCAATAAACTAGTATCATGGACAGACAGAAATCATGCAAATTTGAGATGTCAAAGTTTTGTTTCTGATAAATACTGATCAAGTGACAGTATGAATAGAATTTGCATACATTATCAATCAACATACAGTAGTTCTGTTCACACTGATTCAGGGACAGCATATTAACAAAATAGTCATACATATTCAGTTAAGTGGTACTACATGTGCTCACAATGATCAAAACTAAGGACTGCTGTACGGTCATAATTCTTGATTAGGGGATAATATATTAACAGAATGTTCATACATTATCAGTCAGCACACTACATACATTATCAGACATCAGACATCCAATGAAATGATGAGGGTACAGTACGGTCAGAATACTCATACATGATCACATTAACAATGTACTATTCACAAGGATTGTAGGATTTCAGAGTAGGAACAAGAGTTTAGTACATTATTGGTCAACACACCATTATAATGATGAAGGAAAAGTATATGAACATGATATTCTTACATTATCAGTCATAATTACAATGCTATCATTTAAAGCATATCTGTAGGAATGTTGGCAATAATTGTCAGTCAAACAATATATTCAATAGATTTGTCATCA
>KN885901.1:30448-40887 GCA_000934455.1 Apostichopus parvimensis | reverse complement strand
GGGGAAGGTAGTGGGCTAGAAGAAATTGTAGAGTAGGTACAGTCAATCAATTTTCATGGGTAGTAACCTAGAAAATAATTCTCCAATGACCAGAAGATTGAACATAATGTATGATCAGAGCGCTGTAGACCCTTTGTGAATCTTGTGATGGTACGACTTGATATATATTGTTATCGACAAGCTGCACAAATGAACATTACATTAAACTGGTGTTGTTTTTGTAAGAATTGGCACAAATATCATGATAACAACCTCAGGGAAACAGGGCAAACCCTTTGATTAAAAGCACGATTGAATTACTCTGGGAGATAGAGATCCCGGAGAAAAAAAAAGTCGGCATGAAGGGATAAAAAAAAATACAATAGCTTGGAGACAGAAAACTGGGTCAGTTCAACCAGGGAATTAAGAGATTCCTAATCTTTTGTTTAATACAAGAAAAGATGAAAATAGCATCATTCAACTTTGATTTTGTTATTGCAATTTTCTGCTTTCTACTTTATTGCCTGTTATTCTCATAGTTTAAACAGGGCTCTACATCAAAGCTACAATTTGCATTCCATTATAAATAAAAAGCAATTGATATCACTTCCTGAATGTTTCAACCATCTTTCTCACAGTCCTCATGTCTAGCAAAGAATCGCATAGACATGGTGATGAGTTACTCATTTTCTTCCTCCCAACTATTGGCCTCTTCATGGAGATCGAGCAAACAATCGAGTAAACAAACTTGTCTCATCTCTGTTTACAAATAGAGCAACTGTCCACTGTCAACATATTGCTTAGACATGGTGCCTAAGGGCATGTTTTGACCTACTATATACTATTCATGACCGAAGTGCAATGTGACTTTTCCATTATTATGGCAGAGAATCCAGGATTCTTGCCGTAGACTATAGCATTAATGATTCTTGAGACAGGCCATGCATGAAGTCAGAGCTGGTAGGTAGATCTGCTGTCTAGTTTTATATCACTTACAGGTACGTCTTGTTCTCTCTGTGTCCGTCGTCAGGCTGGATTTGTTTTGAAACGTGTTTTGACATGGAGCACGTGATTGCATGTGTACATCAGTGTGGGGCATTACATATGGAGACTGTACAGTAATTATGTTAATAAGATCCAGGGGCATAGCCAGGATTCTCAAAGTTGTAGGCACGACTATCTGAGCGGAGCGCCACCATCGGTTGGCGCGGAGCGTACAAGAAACGTTTTGGTTTTACAACCCCCCAGATGGCCGGAAACGGCCCTTCCCCAGTGTTCATTCTGGTTCCCTGGCCTCATGCTAACTTGAGACACCTCATTCAATATCACTTTTAAACCCAAAAACAAACGAGTTAAAATAGTACGTAATGCAATACTACATAATGTATTTAAAATTAGCAAGGTACATGTACAGAGTAGTCTTACTTTGCAACTTCTGATACTTGTAGCTACAAAGATGTCTTTGATACAACTGTAACTAGTAAATGTTTAAGTTAGCCTAATAAGAGCAGACTAGAGCTATCCGACGATTGCCATCTGATGCAAATTTCTTCAGCACAGTATCAACGTCAATTGCTAAGTCTCTGTGGATGTCAGTGGCATGGCAGGATTTTTTCAGTGGGGGGGGTGGCTGGGGGGCTTGACCATTTCCTGGGATGGCGTCTTGTTACTATCTAAGCGGAGCGCCACCATGGGTTGGTGCGCAGCGTAGCAAAATTTTTTAGCTAAAAGGCCTCCGGAAATGACACTTCCCAAGCCTTGTAAGCAGGGGCGTCAATCCGATTTGAAACGTGGGGGGGGGGGGAGAAAATTACAAATTCGTCACTCAGGAAATCTGCAATAAAGTTCATGCGGCCTTAATTTTGTGGATTATTTCTGTTATTAGCGATTCCAATTGACATCAACATTAGAACCCAGTGCAAGTTGACAAATTATGCGGCGAACTGGAAACCCCAGCCCCATTTTCCCCTTTGTTTCAGGATAGAATACCCCTCATTTGTTCAAACCCATAACAACTAACAATCTGTGAATAAATTTACTTCGAAATGGGCACATTATATTGCACCAAGTCGGTCAAGGAATGACCCCAGGGCCTCAGATATAGGCCTATAGGAACGATGCCACAAAGTGTCCCCGGACATCCTATAGGCGAAGAAAGCTATGCGACTGCGGTCGAAGGGTCGTTCATGGAGATTCGAGACCATTCAGACCAATGATATATTTTTCGCACATGTAATTTTTTTTGGACTACCAAAATCCCAGTGGGAGGGCGGCGACAAGCTTTCATGGGGGCTGTCGCCCCCCAAGCCCCCCCCCTTGGCTACGCCACTGGTGGATGTGCATGAGTGCCAAACCGCTGAGTCTCTCTTCATTCATTGTAGAACGCATGTAGTTTTTTATTCTGCACATTGCGCTGAAAGACGTTTCAGCAGTTGCCAAAGCTATTGGCATGGTTAATCATAGTAAGTCTTAACTAGATGTTAAAAAACTGACAAGATCGAATCCTGGTCTTTTTCGGCGGGTAGAGTCTTGAATGAAACGGCACGCGATAGAAATGACAGCCTAGATGACAGAAGAATAGGTCACCTAATTTAGCCATTTTCTTGCTACGTTCATTTCAATAGTTTTTCTAGACTTAAACTCGTCCAGCAAACTTATGGATCTGAATTATGGGTGTTTTTAAAGAAAAGATAACCTGACCAAAAAAATTGTAGGCCCGGGCCTACAGTGCTACATACTGGCTACGCCCTGTAGGCCTGGGCCTACAGTGCTACATACTGGCTACGCCCCTGAGATCAATACATCATAGTCAAAATGGTACAGTGTCGGCCAGCACTTTGTTTGCAAACAAACTATAGTGTTCATGTTAATGCATGACAACAGTTTTCAGTTGCTAATTCTTTGCAAAGTGGCTATTTCCTGGGCTAAAAAAGTACTGATTTAATACTCAAGGTAGACATGACAAAATTCTCTGACTATGTTTTTAATTGACATGTTTTCCACCACTATGAAATTTAAGAACAAGCTAGAGATGTTATCAAAATGTTCCATAATTGATTTTGTAACATGTCTGCATTTCTTGTTCTAATCTTAAAGGGTGTGAAGGCTCGCGCTAAAAGAAACGTCTAATGCCGGTAATTTGACCTAGTTTCGAATGAGGTGTAACAGAAGTGTTAAACACCACCATCGATCCCAGAAGATACACACACAGCTTGCTACCGTCGGTAATTAGACACTAGTGTACAGTCAGTACATACAGCTGCAGTCAATACCCACAGCACAGCATACAAATGATACAGCGATGGACATCTTGTGTCCAGCTAAAGATAACAATTAAGGTATCACGTTTCATTACTGTCTGCATTTTGTAGTGACACAAATAAAACATCACTTGCAAGCAACAGAAAGTTAACTTTTTCAGACGGCCGCACGCGGTTTAGGGCGAGTCTTCAATGCCTTTAAGAATAATTTAATTTACAGGTTCATCATATTGCTAAAAAGTTCATTTTCATAACATATCACTATCTGCCTTGTATATGTATAATTTTCTGCCCATCATGAAATAATCTAGGTACTGTTCACCACAGACAGCTTCTGATCCCTAATTCTGTTCACAATGTCACAGAAGGTCCTAAGACTACCAATGTATATATACACCAGTGAGATATGGGCGAAGAAGAAATATCCCTATTTCATTATCCGGCAGTTTATTGAATGACAGAGGGCGGTGAAACACACAGTAGATCTAACAATCCTTTTAACCAATGATCTGTAAGCTTGAAACTGAACAGAGTTTTGGCCTACAGCAGTTTCTTTCACCTCCTTGTACTATATTTACTGCTCTGTGTGCGCGTGCTCCTTTACACTGACAATTATGCACCTTAGCCATGCTAATCTGCTTTACACAGGCAATTATGCACCTTACACAGGCAATTATGCACCTTATCCAAGTTTATCTGCTTTACACAGACAATTATGCACCTTAGCCATGCTAATCTGCTTTACACAGGCAATTATGCACCTTATCCAAGTTTATCTGCTTTACACAGGCAATTTGCACCTAAGCCAAGCTAATCTGCATATAATGCTGTCAATTTTCATCTTCATCTTGTAATTATGCAGTTTAAGTACCCACTAGTTTAATATCTATTTGTAACTAGCAAATATACAGTACCAACATGTTTACAACACAATGCAATACAGTTTATTGTAGAAGGTGGATTAATATGACTTGATCTGGGTAATGGAAATTAACTTAATACCAAATATCCTGTATTTTAAATTATTCATAATAAAGTTAAAGTGAATCTAGGTTTATCTGAGCAAACTACTATTCATTGCAGTCCCTCTGGATCTAAATCAAGTTTATTTTTTGTAAAATATTGTTCATGTTTTGACTTTCTGAGAATCTTCCAATGCTGGCCAGTTAGTGCAGAATGAAATCAATCATAATTTCAAATTAAAAATTCATGCCTGCTTGCTTGCTTTCAAACCTTTTTGTTTGGTTGGTAAATGTCCTTTTTAACCAAGCCTACCGAGTAAATACTCAAAATTAGGTATTATTTGATCAACCTATAAAATCCTACTCGAATTTTTCACCAAAAATGACAGTTAAGATGGAAGTAATTAGTGATTTTATTTCAATGCAACTTAGATGTGTCCCTAAAAAGACTGCATAAATCGATTTTTAATCATACAGGCAACTTACTGTTGTTTATCTCAATTTTGATACAGGCAATGCATGTTCAATTTACATATTACAGAAAGATGGTAATTAGAGTTAAAGACTGACTTTAGGCAAAAGTTTAGTCTTGGTAAGTGACAGTCTAAGAAAACTTTGAATGTCAGTGAAGTTTCTAAAGAGCTATTCTGGTTTTTAAGATATTCACCTTATAAATATGCTTAATCTCTAGAATGATCCCTTACAGCTCAATTCAGGTCCTGAGTGCAAGCTGTTAATCCATTGCTAATTAAATAATATAATTGTAGTAATACAACCAACTCTTACACTTCATTGTAACAGCAGCACACCAGGCTTGCTTGACATTCGACACCATTTATCCTAGTTACATTACATCATATAAAACTTGTCATTTGAGGCCATAAAAGTCTTTTTTTTTCCATTGAATTTTTGTGTCACTTCTGAAGAACTAATCTAATGGTTGGTGTATTAAACCAAATAATCCAGGCACTTTTAACTGATGAACCTCCGCTGTTTATAGGTTGGGTCATTTCTCATCTATTAAAAGTCTTATAGAAATATAACTTTGACTGGTAGCTGTGTTTTCTATAACAGCTAGTCTACAACAAATCAAAATTAAATTTGTGCCTAAAGTCCTCCTTTTAATAAATCTCAAACCATCCTGATTATTATTTGCATGGTACCAACTTATAAAGCTAACTTGATGTTTGTACTAATCATGAATGGATTGGGCCAGACAATGACAATTTGGCAGTTGCGGCATTATATATCATTTACTATATACCCACAGCCTCTCATCAAATATATTGCAATATCATGAGCAACAAAAGAAAAGATATTGCCAATTGAAATCTGCAAATTTAAATTTAAGTAAGGCTGTATCTTGGCTTAGACCAGCAACAACAAAAAAGAACAGAATTGTGAATATAGTCTTGCATGGCATTTCAATAAAACTAGATGAGCGCAGTATGAAGGCGAGCCAGATTAATTTATTACCTCCAACCTACTAAACGTGATTCACGAGGGGTGGGGAGGGGGGGCCATTAGCAGGATGTCAATCTTTTAAATGGCGATGAGATGGGGAGTGGGTATAAGTCAAACTTGTGCTGATCAGGGTAGGGATCCAGGGGGTGTTGGCAGGGGGGGAGGTGTGCAACCCCTTTTTCAAGTTCACACAAACTTGTAAGGTAGTTATCAGCACTACCTGGCTTTGTAATATTATTATAGATGTAAATTATAATTAAAAAGTTGCATCAGAATGCACTAGTTTCATATTTTACTGGTTTTTGTGGATGCGCAGGATTTTGAGAGCAGGCAGTTGGCTTCAATGACTGAAATAAAATCCTGGTTGGACCCTGACATACATAACTTAAAATATAATACAAAATAAAGTTTTAGTTTAAGAGTGCATCCACCCATAATGCATTTGTCTAAAATGTAATTTTTGCAACAACAACACCATGGTATTAATGTCAGGAATATCATCTCAAGTTAATTGCAGGGAATTTGGTGAAGCAGTCCCAGTCAGTCCTACACTCGTTATGCAGGTTGATACTCAAAATTCTTGGCCTAGCTCTATGACAAGACAAATGTAGTTTGATGAAGCACTAGTGAGCGTTCACTTGCTTTTACACACGACAAGATTCATGGATGAATGCATGAACACTTCACATACCACAGCCTTTCAGGTAGATAAATTATTATCCTTGTAATGTTACAAGCACAAATGTAATCTGACATGCCTGATTTCAAAGAGTACAATATCACACTGGATAATAGTTCACAGTGATGAAACCAGTTTAAGCTTTAAGAACTAGCTATTACATTAATGGAAGTAAAGCATACCTGTTATGGATTTAGCCTACATGCAAGACAACCGAGGATTTATTCTGTGCAAGATTGCACAACTGGAAACACTGCAGTAAGCTCAATAACGATTGAAAGTGCTGTTTCAGTGCTGTTTATGATACATCTGCAAAGGGTTGCCAAGTTGACTGTCAAATTTACTGCCTATTTGAGTTGACAGGATCTCAACTAATTATCATATATGTACATTAATTCAGAATAAACATCTTCTGTCAGTTACAATGGATACAGTCTTCCCTGGTTTAACATACATTTCATTTTAATATTTAAAGTGACATTGAGGGTATGTTAAACGCTGCAAATAATATTTGTGTCAAATTTAACCCTTATCCTCCATGATATCATATAATGTATTGACAGCATAGGAGCTCATACTGAAGATGTGTTACGAAAAGGGAAGAAAAACAATTTTAAATTTGGTTACTGGTTATATAAATGACTTCACAAAAACTTAAATGATTGGCAGGATTATAACAATGGATTGCATTTAAGCCAACCACAGTAATCATGCAATTTCAATCCTTCGTAAACAGGGCTGTGTCATAGTTATATGCTGTGGTAGAAAATGGCTATCACAAAATGTGATGCTAACGTTATTCGTATCCCATCCATTTTTCACTCACTTGGCAATGTCTGGCACAGACTTATAGATTATCTTTGTTCCTTGTTTGTTGTGCCAGGAATGTTTTTTCCTCTCAGCATGATTTTTTAAGCTAATTAAATGAATCCCCAAATTGTCTTTTTAATGTTACGTTCTTTTCACTTGGCCAAAACTACTATAATTTGACGTTAGAAGTATTGTGGGCCAATCAATTACTTCCATCTGCGATATATATATATATATATATATATATATATATATATATATATATATATATATATATATATATATATATATATATATATATAGATATAGATATAGATACAAATATATTTTTGACTAGATAGTTAATCTGTTCTTACATTTGCTGAGCTTGTAGACTTTTTCCAATGACAGCCATCTCTCATCCCAGACCTTAAGGCACTCAGTCTTCTTGTCGAACCCGCATGCCAGGTGGAGTAAACAAACCTCTAGGCCCCCTGTAAGAGAGGAAGAGAAAAGCAAGATAAAAACATGGTTGATACAAGGCTCTATAGCTCAATGGATGTCCCCTACAGCAGAGCGCCATGGACGACGAGTGACGTCAGCAGCATTGTGACAATGAACATAGACTTACAACCACAACAAACTCAGAAAATGAGTTGACTCAAATAAGAGAAAGAAGATAAATGCTGGATAGCGTGTTATGTGCTATGTTACTGATGTACAGATTATTTTTACCAATGGGATGAGAGCATAATTACACCTGCCCTATATGTCTCAGATGAGTAACATCTGTCCTAAGGGCCACAACGGCTGTATTCATCTACTCCAGATGTACGTAAATTAGACCTGGGTAGCTTCACCCCCAGCAATCACAACTCAGCAGAATAATATGTAGAAAAAAATTAAAATTGCACACTGGATGTGATTGGGCTTCCAGCTTCATTCAGTATATGCATTATAATCATCTTCTGAAACAAGTCAATATGTATGTATACTGAATTAAAGCAGTCCATTCAAGTCTGTTACACATCCGTACTGCTGTTGTGAACATAAGATATGAGCATTACATTTTCAATATCTAATTCATTTCAATCCATGTGGAACAGTTATTTCACAAGCAGGATTTACAAGAGTGAAGACATGAAATTATACAAGAGAAATTGAAGCATAAGTAAAGATATAGAAGCAGCAGAATTAAAAAATATGAGACGAAAAAGTTGAGGAAAATTTCAAGTTTAATAACAATTAAAAAAAAAAAAATAACCTGCTGACAAACTGTGTGCAGAGCATCTTTAAAATGTGATGAGTGTACTATGCATAGGTAATATATAAGCATCAACATGCTATATATCACTGCATGTTTGCTTTGATCAGGATTAACCTTTCAGAAAGAATAAATTAACTTTCCCCTGCTTAATAAACGAGCAGCATTTGTGTTTGACTGCTAGAAGACAATCATTTTAACAGAACTTTTGGTAGTCTCTTCAAAACTGGATTCAAACTGATGTCGCTTTAAAATATAATATCCACCTAGTTGTCACTTTTTCTTGTTCTCTTTAGACACATGTATCTGAATATATTGCTAAAGTGAATGAGACAATAAGAAAACCAGGCAAAGTGTGGCCCACATATAACCCACAAAAAAACAGTTTTATGTAACCCTCCAGAATGTTTCTCAAAACCCTGTTGAGCAGGCCAACTTACGGAACCCTACAGCCAGTGGAAATATGAAATATGCATACTTTTGGTACTTGATATTTATAAAGTAAGGAATACTTTAGATATTATTTCAATATAACAGATGGAAAAGCACATTTGTAGAATGTTTCTTATTCTCTTTTCATTTCACATATTAATGTTTCCTCTTTTTCCACAGGAGAAGATACAGCCTCGAGAGTTGCGGCATATGGGTCAGATAAAAAACTTACTCTGTGGCGTAACCGCTCCGGTTCCTGTCTCGACCCTGCCACCCCTCCCCACCCACCCCCCTCCTGATTCTCTGACACTGCTGCTACTACTAGCTCATTATAATGTGCCATTCAATCTAGGCTAATCACGATTCAAGATGCTTGTATAAAAGTTGATAATCTCCTTTAAATGGAGCTATTGCATTGAGTCCTATTCCCAAGTATACAGCATGTAGATATTGTTATTGATCCTGTGTAGTGTAACTAATATAACCAGCAAAACTATATAGTGTGGATTCATTTCACTTTAATGGATACTTTTACTTCATAAGTTTAAGAAATTAAGAGGATAAAAAATGGATATTCTACAGAGATAGTCATTGACCACATCCTCAAGTTCACAGGTCGCCTCATATTACTGAGTTATAAAGCAGTGATGTTTTATCATGTACTGTACTTACCTGAGACACCACAAAGGCACAATTTAGACATTAGCCATTGACCTTAACGTTTTTCACTTGTTTCCTCACCTAACTGGATTCCCAGCACAAATAAGAATAACTTTTTGTAAGACTTAACTTTTAAGGCAACTCTTTTGTGAATTTGACCGAGCATACAAAGCATTGCTCAACATATTCATTGCTTTTCTAAAATAATCTTTCCATTTACTTTTAATACTTGAACGTTAATATTAGTATTTATACTTAAACAAAAAGGGGGGGAGGCCATTTATTTCATCTGAAATGAATCTGGAGCAGGGTAGCCTCAATAATTCACTCTTTCGTTGCAGCTTTTTAGTACGAAATAGCATAAATAACTATCAACATCTCCCTGTGAAATCTGAAATCTGCTTTATGTACATACAAATGACTTGAGTTGATAAGAAAACTAGGTCACAGAGATAACCCATGTGTACAATATACAGGTTATTGTTCTCTGCCATGAAATTGTTCTGATTGTTCGCATTTTCAATCTTACAATCCACTCTTCAATCTTCCAAGTCATTTCCTGGCAACCTGCCAACGATAAACCCACAAATCATTTCAACAGCATCAACATAATTTCACCCACACAATTTTGCTGAGATCATTTCTAATGTTTAATTGTGCCAGTTTACTTTTGTCTGCAGAAAATGATTTTGTTTTCCCCTCCTTGTATGTCGTTTTTGGCTTAATGTTGAAATTATTGTTCAATAAATGCTTGACATAGTTTATGTTGTATGAATAATGCATTCTATTGATCTCAAAGGACGGTCGGTGTTCACATCATGCAGGCGTGAGTACCACCCCTCTGACACCCTTGGTCTGTTCTTTGGTTTGAATGTAGAACAACAAAAAAGTAAACAAAAATGAAGATGGACAACTTCTTCAACAGATGCAACTATTTAACCTTGAACAAA
>KN885900.1:83142-96303 GCA_000934455.1 Apostichopus parvimensis | reverse complement strand
ATAGGTGGTGTTTTGGCCTTGCGTTAATCAATCTTCTCATTACTTAACAGTGACGAGCGTTGATTGGTCCATGCCAATTAAAATGTTATTGCATATGCAAAACATTAAAGCTAGTGTTTCTTAGGCTTTGCAACTACACGCCCTCCGCCCCCCCCCCCATACAATACAATAAAAGGAACCATTTGCATGAACTTTGTTGTTTATGCATTTGGCTTCGCACACCCCGATGTCCAGCCACGCACCCCAAGTGTAGAAACGCTGCGTTAAAAGAAAGATAGGAATTGGTGCCGTCGAAAAGTGCTAATGTTTATACGATATTAACTCCAGATCTCTTGTTTACCTATCACAAGTGCACTGCATCGAACTATTATTAATTTTCTCCATATTACTTACAAAATTTTGATATTGACAAATCTGACAGGACTCATCCATTTTCGAATCATGTTACATAAGTGTCACATAAAAATTATAGAGCTTATTAGTCATACAGTTTAGAGTGTAATGTTATTTGTACAAGAATCACTTCCAATTAAGCAAGCATAAGTATAACCAAAGTGACATAATTCTTTATTAATTCAGCAATCATAAAGTAATCCAATCATTGATTGATTGAAGATTGTCCTGTTCAATAATGAAAGTGAGTATTGCTTTCTCCAATAAATAAAGTAAAGAATAGTAAACATACTTCAAAATAGCATTGATAGGTGACGTGCTGTTGTTCAAAGAAAAGCCATGAGGTTCCTTAGAGGTTTCGTAATAAGTCTAAATTGTTAATTAAACAACATTGACAACCTTAAATTCGGATTTAAAAGGTTCCTTTCAAAACAAGTTTCCAACGTGGATGGAAGTTTTATCTCATATTATGAGGTATGAGAGGCTGATTGCACAGTTTTCAAAATCGTAAATGACACTCCTTTTTCATATTTTTAACAAAAAAAAAACACATTTCCGCACATCGCTAGCGATACAAACTAATCTTGATGGGTGGGATTTCAGAATATAAAATGTCGAGCTTATATTTCCTTCTGTTTACACAGTTGTACTCGTTATAGCTGTAATTTTAAACCGGTGTCGTGTTAACTGAGTGACATTTATATACAGGTGTATTCTATCACGGGTCTTTATCAAACTGTATGCAATGCACTGGAAAACTCCATTAGATACGCAATTGTTAATACCGTCTTGTTTGCAGACTATAAGCCTTTCATCAGAATTAGTCCATGTTTGGTGTCCACGTTTTACATTTCTGTTTCAGTAAAAGAGATTTGCTGTGTAATTAAAGTATCAGTAAAGTGTATCGGTGCACTGATTATGTGTTTCAGCACAATCTTATTAAGCATATCTGACTCACATGTGCATGGGCAAAATGCAGTTCGCGTCCAAATTGTATTCGGCCCACAATTATGAAAAAAAAAAAATTAGTGAGGACCGAGAAACTTTGATGTGGGATATTTCCTCCAACTATAAATCAAGGCTTTCATTGAATGGGAGAAAAAAACACAAAAAACATGGTATTTTATACTTCGGGGATGCTTGCAAAAAGGACCAACTTGTAATCTAGGTAAATTACCAACAGATGGTCAATACGAAAGTATAACTTTTGTATGTCATATTACGCGATATTTCCCCTATTGTCCCAGGAGTAAGAATTTGCTTAAGTGATGAGGTCCACGGATTGGGTAGTACCAAAGTTCACTTTTACCCGCGACATTATAATTTCTTGACGACCCATGATCTAGCGATTCAAACCAAACAGAATAGATAACTATTGCGGTGGGTACCTATATCTCCGGGTAAGGAGGAAACCATTGGTATCACCAAGCTGGGCTCTTATTCATTGAATTCTTCCATAGATATAACTGTTCCGCATAAATACCTTTGCTAGTGCGGCGAGTACCTATATCTGCGGGTAATGAAGAAACCATTGGTATCACCAAGCTGGGCTCTTATTCTTTGAATTCTTCCATAGATATAACTTTTCCGCATAGATACCTTTGTAAGTGCGGTGGGTACCTATTTCTGCAGGTAATGAAAAAACCATTGGTATCACCAAGCTGGGCTCTTATTCATGGACTTCTTTCATAGATATAACTGCTCCTTCTGAGCAGAATCAAATAGTGTTACTTATATTCCATGAAACGACATGCATGCAGTAACATTTAAAAGCTTGAGTTGGTAGTTTTGGGTACATAACATTTGAATATGCAAGCCATAAGAACATTTTTCATCCTTGGTTATAGATAGTCGGATTGCAAATTGTCGTAATTTTAGTAGTGTCCATCTCTCTTTACCCACGACTTTATTTAGGTTTTATTAGTTGTAAACAGACAACAAAGCTAAACAAAATAGTCCTTCGAGAATATGAATACAATATATTCATTTCATATATTCATTTCGACTACTATATATGTAATGTTTTGTTTATCGCAAAATACATTATTATTTAAATAACCTTAAGCGCGGATGTTTCACTTCTCATGAAAATATCTTTGCATTCCTGGAGACAAACCTGAAGCAGAACATAGGCCTACGTTTGCAGTTACCTTCAACATTCACGGTCATTTCATTTCCATCGTTTTTGGCTGTAATTGTATTTTGATATTTAGTATTAAAAATATGACATAAATTGTCACGGGTAGTCGTAAATTTTTTTAAGGCTATTTTAAATGTTCACAATTGGTTTTAAAATGATTTAAGCGTCCTTTAAACTATTTAAAAATAGATGTTATTAACTATGGCAATGAAACTTAAGTGATTCCACTGAGACAACTGAATTATTTCATCAGCTTTTACCCAAGCATACACGCGTGTTACTTTAGTTGCATTGAATTACGAAACCAAAAATGTGTTGTTCTATATGTAAATTACTGCCTAGTTACTTAAATGTCTATAGGCTAAATGTTGGGGTTTTGTTTTTAAATGAAAGGATTATTTGCAGGATTTATAAAAGAATATTCTCGTGGCAGAGGTAGATCGTTTCAAAAAACTTCGTTGTTCATTTCCTGCATTTACTAAAGATGAAAAGCTACGTCCTGTGGCATATTTCATGGAGAAAATATTGTTCTTTGAAGTACGATTAATGTTTATGTATGTTCCTGGTGACAGAAGAGGTAGACACGTCGTCAAGGTTATTTAGATGAAAATTTGTCTGACTTTTTTTAATCTATCGAGAACATACAATGTTGTTTTTATATACAAAAAGTTGCATTGTAAACGAAAATACTTAAATCAGGTTTATTCAACCTTGAAACATACAAATCTAGAATGAGACAAATGACCTTCAATTGATGTTGTAAACTATAGGTATAGTAAATCCATTTCACACAGTCTTATGTCACCGTATTAACATGTTAACATAAACGTGTTATGAAATCTGTGTCTTTAAGTGTGTCTTGTGCTAACTAGTACGTAAACTATTGTTCATTCATACTTAGTAAAGATTCCTAAATCCTATTGGTCCATTCAGGTCAGCTGACCGTGGTTAATCCTGTGAGTAACGCACGGTAAAATTACGGGGCATCACTTTAATAAATCTTTGGTTATATGTAACCAAAAATGTTTTGTTTTATGATTTTTCCCTCACACAAATGGTAGTGTATGAATGAACGGGGTTAATCAACGGTCTAGCGTGCGTTACTTACATGATTAATGCACTCCGGGTGTTAATGCTATCGCTGGACGCACTCGGGCTCCGCCCTCGTGCATCGCTTGCATTATCCCCCGATCGTGCATTAATCCTGTGAGTAACGCACGCTAGACCGTTGATTAACCCCTTATTTCATGCCAGAGGACTATCACTCTCGGCGGTGCTATCAGAATAAATGTAACAAACTACAACTGCAGATTATTTGTAAATTTTATACAAATTTTCTGAAATTTTCATTAAAACAATAAAATGAACCCTTTAGATATCAATCGTTTTTTCATATCTCAGAGGTAATTTTTATTCAAATGAAACTGAGGGTACGTCTATAACATTCCGACCTGGGTATAAGGTAAATTATAGAGGAAACAAATAAAGTAAACAAAATAAACACCAGACATACTTTCATATACGGATATGGAAAATCTCAAATTGATGAAATTCAGTGAAAGAGTAATTATAAATTCCATAAATGAGAAATATGACATGATCTGGGACGGTATTGTTATTCTTGTTAACGAGACGATATGAAAATTAACTATGCAACTATCAAATACGTATTTGGTGAGGTAATGTCTGGAGAAAAGATTAATACTCCATCTGTAACATATATACACTCAGGTACTTCATCGCAATATATTGCGTAACTGTTAATGTAATGAAATAATTTTAACAGACTATTTTCTTTTTTTATTGTGACCTGCAAAAAACAACCAAACAAAAACCTGGCTGGAGATACTCTGAAACTTTCCAAAATTTCATTAAAAAAAACATCATTTTCAACAAAAGGCTTCCTACTATATAACCTGTTCCAATTCCTTTAATTCTGTTGGACCTTTAATCCTTTTGCGTCGTTAATTCTATAATTCGCAGATGAAATGAACTTTTCAACTTAGTGTTTCATAACAATGTAGGTTATAAGCTTGAAGAGTCAAACTTCACTTCCAATAACGAAGTCAAAGTTGAATAATTTAAAAACAAATTCCAGTTTGCTTGTGATGATGCTTGTGTTTCGTGCGTCAACAATCGTTTTCTTTCTTATGCAGTGTACAATTACGGCAAAAATATTTACGTCGTTTGGAATTAATCGAGTTAATGTGTTTAATAAAATGCCTCATGTTTTTGTTTTTACCTCATGTCAATATTTTGCTACTGGCAAATGTCTTTAGCGACATCCGGTAATACCGGGGATGTAAGGTACTTCGACAACTTTGAATAAGCAAGTCGAAGTTTCTTTAGAATAAAATATTCCAAAAGTCAGAGTTACATAGCTCAAGTTGTCATATGTTCAATATGCCCAAATCCATCTTCCGTATTATCAACGTTTTATTCTCTCCTGTCTTATATTTTCTCTCTTAATCCGCGTTTTTTTGGTCATTCTCCTTATATCTCTGTCTGTTGAAATGAATAGAATCTGATGGCAATGGCCTGACCGTAAAGCGGTAGAAGTGATATATGTTATCGATATGTGAGAAAAGTTTTTTTACACCAAACTTTTGAATATTTTAACTTAATTTGCTATATCCATTCATAGATTTACGGCAAAATGAGTTTGGTCGGGAAAATTGGAAAGAGCATCATTTCCATTTACAACTAACATTTGAAATTTGGCTTTGATTTCACATGTTCTACGAGGCATCACAACTGCTTTTGAAAGACATGGGATAATCATCCACTACGAACTTTGAACTTTGAAGACCAAAACAACAGTTAGTCATGAAGTTGTATGTTTCAAAATGTAATTTACCATAACACAACCGATACGCATATACGATTGTACGTTAGTAAATTGAAACAGTTGCAGAAGAACTGCGGTACTATTTCATTTCCAATCAATTCCAAATATTTAATCCTTCTTAGCTTTGCTTGTTGTTGAAATATGTATCTGTAAAAGCAAATACGAAATACCAACACCTGCATACAGATAGAACCCTGCCAACACGTATTAACTTATATAGTTGTAGATGTTCTTTTTTCGTGGGAAATAGGGTGCGGGCGATTTCTCTTAATCTTTTATTGGGTTTAATGTCACAGGCTGTTATCCTACTTGTCACAGCATGTTCTGTCCAGCACTCTCTCGAAATAATCCATTTTTGATAGACTATCACTTACACAACACTCAAGTTTTTGCCTAAAGCTATCCTTTAATGTATCATGTGTTTTGCATTTGCCGGTCGCCTTGTTATTCATCTGACAGAAATTAAAACCTAGTCGATCCTCTTAAGGTTTTCTTTCCTTTTACATTATTTTATTTTTGGTTTGTGAGAGGAATTGACGCCGGCCGAGACGATTGGTTAAACTGAGGCTCAATTGCACATTGGGGGTGAAGCCCTACAGTTCCGAAGAACGCGTTAGCATCAGCGACGAACACTTAAAGTTAAGATCCTTCGGGCAAACGCTACCTGCATGCCATTAAATGTGTTAAAGAAGATGATTCTGGTGATACGTAATGCAGGTCAAACCACGATGACAAGGTTTTTCACTAGAATTTTTACAAAGTCACCTCGTCTTAAAGATGAAAAGATATTTTTTCAACCAATATCATTTATTACTTCAAAGACAGTTTTCAAAGTTAGTCCACGACGAAAGCAAGTTCCAAAATTATCCCACAAGCACAGCGGCTTCAATTTTTCCGTAAACGCAGATTTCTAGCCAATGGTGTAATGGTATAAAACTTATATAGCGGTAGCAATGAAATCCATCCACTCATATGATGACATCCAAAATTTGTTTAATAAAACATATTAAGTATTTATATGAATATCTGCCATCACAAACATATCTATTGACGATATTGATAAATCGATCTCCAATGTCAAGAAAATAATTTATTTCTCAGATCAAGGAAAGTACCGTTAAAGCGTATAGCCTTAACTAAGATCTTTCATACCTTCTGTATACCTTTAAACATCTTTGATACTATGCCAACATTTCTGCTAAAGTCAAAGCAGATTTCTCTTCTCAGCCCCAATTATCTACCATCAAAAGACTTAAGGCCATATAATGAGAGGAACATGGCAAGCAAGACTCTTCCCAAGTTGATTTTTTTCCTGGTCCTTAATTGATGTTATCTGTGTTTGAAATAAATTTGTGATCACTTCTAGCAGGTTTTGACGTGATTAATGAACCGATTCGTCAATAACAAGAAGTTTTCTTCTCTCACGTAGTCAGAGGCCAACATAACCCTATCGAGGAACTTTATCTGTAGCCTTAATATGTCAATCAAACATCAACCGTAGTCACGACCACAAAAAAAAATACTGACAGTTTGTAATTGTAATTTATTGAATTCCCTGTTTATTTCGTTGTATTTATTGTTTCTTTGTTCTTTGATGGATTCTTTGTTTCTTTGTTTGTGTTTTGTGCTGTTTTTGGTTATTGGTGGTCATTAGTGATACATATTGATATTCTTACACTGGTAGTTCTTCTAGCCTACTTCCGTTCGAGATTCTTGGCTTGAATTAAGGTTGAACTCTTTGAACTTAACGTTTGGCTACACTGCGCCCTTTTCGACCACAACAACAAACACATCACTGTGAAATATTTCTCAGTGAATCTTGGAAATCGGCGGATGAGAAATGGATAGGCCTAATGGTCACGAAAGATAACTATAGTTACTTTAAGATTCTATCATTGATAGGTGGTACTGAAGACATGGTAGAATGCCACGATACAATTGTAAAAACATTAATGTGTTAGTCGTAATGTTAGCAAGAAGACTGAACGAAAATACTATGTGTATGAGATTCTTATACAACTGGCTTCCTCTTTACAATAATTATCCGTCTGACCTTAAAGAAAAGTACTCAGCATTGAAAATGAATGATATACAAATATAACTTCTTCCCATTAACGGTTATGTTACTTAGAAGGTGACACTTAAAAATCCCATCGCATTACTAGTCTCTAGAACTAATTTTCTTTTTTCTTTTTTCTTCTTTTTGACACATCGAAAAGGCTGTTGACTTTTCTAAAGTACCGTATCACTCGAGAGCCAAAGTTAATTTTGTATTCTGTTTCAAAACAAAGAGGCGTTCGAGAAGCTCTTTGCACTAATGAGATCCAAACAGAACAATGACAGATAACTGATGTTTTAACCTTCAGCCTTCTTTTTATCGAGATGATTTCTTCTGGGAAAAAGGAGTTTTCGTAAAGTCACTTAACTCTGCCTCTTGAGTAGATGCATCAAGAGGATACAACTTTACTCTCGACTTGGCAATCTTCCTCCCCTCAAGTGGAGAGTGATTTTTTTTTACAAAAAGAGGGGACTGTTCGTAGTAAGTAAAAAAACAAAGTTAGTGCAGCCGTTGTTAAAGGTGGGTAAAATTAAAAGCTGAATTTGGGACTACTTTGCGTGTGAAATATATTACAAAACATTACAGTAATTTTTTTCCTTCAAAACTTGTTTCAAGTTAATCATTTCATCAAGTAGTTGACGTTGTGTATTTCGTTTATAGTTTATCCTCTTTAAATTTAACTTCTCATGTCGTCAACTTTGACGTCGATAATTTGGACGTGACGCATTAATATAATCTTTTGTGTATTGTCTAATATCACGATATCCCATTGGTAAAATAATCGGATATCTTAATTCTTCATTGAATCCTCAGGGGAAAGAGCAAAAAGAAACCTTATTCTTTTCATACAACTCATAATATTCAAACGGATATTCTTGTGACAGCCAACGCAACACTTAGGCCTATCTGAAAGACAAACATATTCTTTCTACAATATTAGTTTGAAAAATCACCTCTTACATCTTAACTCGAGATATGGTTGTTACCATTTTGTAATTGCTTAGAACCTGCTTTGCTATATAGGAATTTAAGCAAAGTGTCCTGTGATGGTGGATAATCTTTAAAACACATAGTTCCTATTCTAACCGTCCTATATTAGGTCTGGTTGATTATAATGTGATATATTTGAAAAAAAACGTTTGCTATAGGTTGAGAGGTTGAGAATGTTTTCTGTATTTAGAATTTCATCGAAATGCAATTCGCATTTAGAAATATTTGACATTCCTCTCTGGATAAATGAGTATGTGTTATAAAGATGTGGATTTTGACCTCAAAATGAAGATTATACGTAACAACTTTAAGCAACCGACTCTAGCAAACGGAATAATCCTTTTAATTATTGAAATTACGTACAAAGTGACAGTTTTAAATTGAAACTAAAGATGTAAGTCTATTGAATCTTGTTTACTAAACTTAACTAATGCACTTCGAGCTTTTCAATAGTCCACATGTAAGCACAGTTAAAACAGTCACATCAAACAGTACATAAAATATTATCTTGAGTTATATCGATACACACAGCTATAGTGTACCCATAGGTACCAAATATACCTAGCTAACATCTCAGTCGGCAGGGATGCTTGTCACGTGTTCGGCATTCTTTCTTTCTTACTTGGTCAGGTGATCAAATTTTGATGAAGCATTGAGAACCTAACAAGTTAGTTAAGATAACAACAACAACTGGGTCGATACTGTATTGTATTCAGTCAACACTATTTCGATATTTTATTCCCCAGACGTTGAAAAGAATTCATTAAACTTCTGAAGAGGTAATTTATAGTGAACTCTTCCCAATCTCAGCCATGAGCTCTTATCGAGAGAACGTTTTCATTACTGTCAATCTTCGAGCGTTAATCTGGAATAAAAGTAACCCCTGATGAGCGTGTGACTTCACTTCTCTGCAAGTCGTGTTGTTCTCAATCTATAGGTTAACGTAAAAATTAATGTCAGGAGTCGACTATTCCGTAAGCGACACATTAATGTGAATTAAAATTTGACTATATGTCGTTACTATATGCTAATCTTCCCGCAAGCACAGAATCATGAGTAAAGCAGTGTGGGTGAAGATTGCTGCCTTAGAGCCCAAAAAAACGATAGCTATAAGATTTCGATCACGTCCCGGTTCCATTTCAGCGTAGAAATATACGATGTGTATAACTTTTAATACTTACAATATATTTTTTATATATATTTGAATGAGTGAGAATGGATTTATATAGGGAACTTTTTTCTTCAAAGCTGTAACCACTTTTTCTTTTTAATCTTTATTTAACCTCATTCAAAATAGATATGAAGGTAACCGGTACGTACAAAAGCTCAATTGTTTACTTCTCTACATGTTGTGTATACCAAGTTATAATGGGTGTCATTTAATATTCAAGAAAACAAATTATTATCGCTTTTTGTTTATTTACTTATAATTGTGTTGATTTTCGAATATTTTGATATTGCTTGGAGGGTGACAAGTTATAGGAAGACGAGGCAGACGATTTGGTCATATTGAAAAGTTCACCTGTTTATCCCCTCCGACCCAAACCTCCCCCTCCCTTCACAGACACTTCAAATGGGAGAATTAAACGTCGTACAAAAACGGCGTGTGGATATACATCACGATGTAACATCAGACGTTATATGGCACAAAATAAGATAACAGAAATTAAAGTCAATCAAACTGGCGCAATAAATCTTTCTTTCTTAAGTAAGACACACATAAATGCCAAATAGTGCATCTAGTTTTAATTTATAAAAAATTAAAAATCCAAATCTTATTAAACCAAATAGAAGAGAGAGAGGGGGGGGGGGTGGAGCAGTGTTTACCCCAGTAGTTTTCATTGCACAGAAATAAAATTAATAATCATTTCTATGTCACATAATTGTAATCCTAATTGTTGCCATCATTATCTATAAATAGTCGATTTTCTGTCGTCGAGTTGTTTACGTTTAATTATGAAGTCAAGACTCACGGAGACACGTACACGGCTTTATGATGAGATCACGATCCCATGGAATAAGTGGTAGCACACGTGGGATCACACGAACTTTAAAGAGTAAAACGTTGACTATTGACTTATTTCAATATTTTATAATGAGCAAAATAAAGTGGTGATTTGAAAGCATGAACTAGAGCTCGATTAAAACTTTAAAAGCATAGTTTGAAGTAAATTCAATTGTAGCACTATCAAAGAAAAAGAAAGTTAATATGTTAATTGAATTGGCGTTTGTATTTCAAGCTTAAAATGAAATCAATAGTTTGTATTTATTTGCGTCAAACTAAAGAAAAGACAAAGATTCATTGTACAGTTAGAAAAATTTAAATAAAAGACATGAATATAACGTCACAAAGGTTGTTCTATCATAAATTGCGAAGAAACAATGGATTGAAACAATAATATCTGTCGTACTCGCATATAATAGCAATATTTTGTACTAGCCACGGTGCTTGATTTTTAAATCGATATTCTTTAGTCTAATTTTTCTGTCGCTACAGTCGCTCCAGATTTAAGAGGATATCGTCTTGCATATTTTTATCAGAGGATTAAACAATGAGCTTCTGTTCCGGTACTGTTGTAGACTTATCAAGGCATTTCACAGTGTTTTCATCTCTCTCTGTAAACCTTATCAAATCACAATGATTTCAAAGGTCGATATAGTATGTGCATCTCTCAAGTACATTAGAAACAGCCAACCAATAGAGGAACTTAATTCACTTATGATTCTTAATCATGGAGATCGAATTATCTCTATACTTTTCTCAAAGCTTATAATGCAGATAGGACAAGCTTATACCGCTATAACCAAACTTGTGCAGCTATAACAAAGATTGTGCAGCTATAACTAAGCTTGTGCAGTTATAACAAAGCTTTCGCAGCTATGACAAGCTTATGCAGCTATAACCACACTTGTGCAGCTATAACAAAGATTGTGCAGCTATAACAAAGCTTGTGCAGTTATAACAATGCCTATATGCAGTTATAACAAAGCCTATGCAATTATAACAAGCTTGTTCATCTATAACAATCTTATACAGCTATAGCAAAGCTTGTGTAGCTATAAGAAAGCGTGTGCAGTTATAAGAAAGCTTGTGCAGTTATAACGAAGCTTGTGCAGTTATAACAAAGCTTGTGCAGTTATAACAAAGCTTATGCAGTTAAAGCAGAGCTTTGTGCAGTTAAAGCAGAGTTTGTGTAGTTATAACACAGCTTGTGCAGTTATAACTTAGCTTGTGCAATTATATATAGCAAAGCTTGAGCAGTTATAACAAAGCGTGTGCATTTATAACAAAGCTTGTGCATTTATAACAAAGTTAACGGTAAAGAAGTCTAACTTTTTAACTTTACACCATCAAATTTCAGAGATACCCTTAAAATGCCAGAATGGCACTCAGAATATTATAGCGCAACTCTTCCGTGATGCATCTGTATGTAATATCTAAACGAAATTTATAGTTTTTGATATTGGCCAGTTCAAAGATCATTGGCCTCATTCTTAAAATTCCATTATATTCTGTTTCATCTGCAAAGTTTTTAATTATTAAACAGTGGTTTACCCTAATCTTGTTCATATACCATCTCTCTCTCTCTCTGTCTCTCTTTCTCTCTCTCTCTCCCTCGGGTATCATACATCTATACACATACATAAAATAGATCGGTTATGATAACTCAACATATCTTCTATAGCTTATAGCTTCTCTCCATATACATCCGTGCGTCATCTGTTTCTAATGAATTACGTGCCTCGAATGTTTTCCATATTTATCATAAAGCGTCTTGGGAAAACTGTTGTCAAATATTCTCGTGACCCGGTTTACTTGCTTGCAGTTTCAATAAGAGGCATTGGTTATATTTCCAAAAAAGAGATTATTTTACGGCTTATATGACACTTTATGAGCTCTATCAAACAAGATTTTGCGTCATTAAATCTCTTCATTAAATTCAGTCTGTATAGGAAGATCGTTGAAGGTACCCCCATCGATGATTTAGCTTTTCGTCCACCCCCCAACCTTAGATTTCTACTCACTTCCTCCAGACTTCCTTAATACCCACTTTCCACTTCGGCAAGTAATTTTCGTTGCGGAAAAACCTTGGTGCCCAAATATGCCTCTATGTTACCCTGGGCAATGTGGTTAAAATTCATAATGTTGACTATGGTCTAAGATCGGAACCACTTCCCTCGCTTGTGATGCTGGCAATGCCATTTACATATTCTAATGTGTTCTTTGTAAAGAGGGTAATTATGTAGGTGAAACAGGCTCCCTGTTCCGCTTACGTTTTTATAATCACAAAACATTATGTTCGTGATAATATCGCATGTCAATAATTGGCACTGTATAAGCTTCACAACTCTCCATTCACCCAATCCCTGTAACGTATAAGCTATCTACATCATTGTATCCAACCATCTGTTTGTTAGTATATAGAGATTCAATAACTTTGAAGTATTCGTCAGCTTTGAACGACAATATAACTGACGTATGTAAATTTGCAAAGTGACATCAATGCCCTAAAGATCCATAGTATTCATTATTGTTTAATTGCATTGAATTAATGTGTCTATTAAAAACCTCTTTTTAATACTAAAATTGGACTCTTCAAATATTTTATGTTAGTGTAACTCGTCTATAAAATTGTCCCGTAAGGGGCATTTTAGTTACACATTTCGGAAAATCAGTTTTGAGACTGTGGTCAGTTAAAGTGACATCAATGCCCTAAAGATCCATAGTAT
>KN885900.1:46116-79575 GCA_000934455.1 Apostichopus parvimensis | reverse complement strand
TACAGTGGAATGGCGACATTGCTTACTTGTTTCGAACCACTGGGCAGACAATCAGCTTCCATAGCCTAGTTGGTTTCCGCATATGAAACGGGAGGCACGGGTTCCAACCCCGTTGGAATCTGGAAGTTTTTTGCACTGTTCTGGATTTTACAATTGTAATTTCAAATTTCGTGTAGATATGTTCGTATTTCTGATATAGATATAGAATGTGGTGTTATAATTCCATTATTTTTCAAGCAATGAAATATCTACATTTGGCTCAGTAAATCGAATGTTAGCGTTCACCTTTAACGAATGTGCTTTATTAACGTTACCATTTCATTGGCTAAGATCATGTGTAGTGTCTGTTCCCTTTCGAGGGGAATGGTGATGCACACCCGACAATGATCACACTGTCACAGTCCCGATGCAAGGGGACTGGGTTGAGAGCGGATCAGTCGTTCGGTAGTTTGGTTTTCGTGCCCAGGTTCTTTCCTGGCGACTTTTTCTTAAAAAGTACCATTTCATTGACCTATGAAAGCTCCAGTTTTTTTTTCTACTAACATGTTATTATCACCTTTCTTTACCCCGAAACTGAACATCTGAAGAAAATTGACTTATTTGGACGAACAATTCGAGAACAAATCGAAGAATCGAATGGCAGCACCTCTCCTTCTTAGCAAGTGTATCTTCTTAGGTTAAACTAAGTCTAAAAAACATGATATAATCACCTTTTCATCTCCATCTTTTACACAAGCCGGGAAAAACAGGTTCTTTTAGGCTGACAAAAGTAAATTAAAGAATGGAAATACAGAACTTCTTCTCCTTATGGCTTAAGCTATTACCAAAGGATTTAAAATACTCTTCCTCGGGGATGAACACTTGTTTTGTTCTCCATATACTATATTTAAGTCTAAATATTAAGTTCTCTCACAAAATATACAATGATGAAAGTACGCACTTGCCTGTCTTACTGAGGATTCGTTTGATCCTCGGGTTCGGTTTGATCTCATGTGGGTAATTAACCTCTTTCTCAATTATGATGTCGTCTTTTGAATAAAAATTCCCTCTTAACTAATGGACTTGATAAAGCTCGCTAGAGGGCAACTCAATATTTCTGGAAACCAGATACATCTTTCCCTCTTTCTCAAAGGGCATAAATCGTAGATAAGTTTGAAGAAATCTCAATCGATCCATACATTTATCTCTTTTTTGGTATTTACGTCAAATACTTTTCTGTTGTCCAAAAATATAGGGGTTTCATGTAAGTTTCTATATCCCTTTTATCTAGCCTTAATCTCATTTATCACGAAAACAGATTTATTTACATGCATGCTAACTTTGCTTTTCTCGAAAGCTATAATTTCGACATTTTTGTCAGCGAAATTTTGCCAAAATATTCATTAAAGAAAGTTGATGTTGACAAACTTGACGTTCATTGGTAATTATAGCATGACCAAATAGTATACTCCATTGACGTTTTATAATAAATAAAAGAATATAATCCGTACTTTGCGTTGCTAATGACACAATGCTTTTTCGTCTTTTCTTCTTCTTTTTTTTGAATTTGATAATTTCGATACTAAGTCCCTCATAATTATTGTCCAATATTGTTGACTATTTTGACTAATTAACCTTTGATATTCATTAAGGACTGATTTTTATTATTATGATTATTATTTCCGATATGCTCTTTGGATGCCAAGTGATAAACTTATACCAAGGAAAAAGTGCGTGGGCAACGCTATTCCCTGCATCAAAGTGAATCCTTAATAGTAAATCATTTGGTTCATATTTTTCTGTCTCGGGACTAATCAGTTCGTTCAATTGTGATCTTATTTTGAGGAACATCAGTCGAGTTACCTATAATCACCAAAATGATGACACAAAGTAAATATCAAAGTAATAAACAAAACCAAAAGATCTACAATAAACCTTTCTTTGGTATAATATAAGAGGAGTCATCTTCCTACAATAAATAATCGTTCAAAGTTACATCTTTATATTTCTCATTTAGTCAACACTACTGATAGTATTATAAACGAACGAGCAACAAACAAGAACTAATAACAGTTCGGTCTTGTTGTTAGCTACTAAAGGTGGGTGAGCTAACTCTAGCGTAATATGTTCATAAAGTATGAATGTGAATGCAAGAATACCCCAACACATCCGTGTGGGGCATGCATATGGATATAGGTGTTACATGCCAGGTGGAAGAGAGAGTGATAAGTCATCGTGTGTCATGTATGCAAAAGGAAAGAAGATGGCGTAACGATTAAGCTTTTATATTCGGAACTGAAGGTCAAGACGTTACTCTTCGTTCTTGAGGTACAATTTCTTGTGACCTTGAGTACTTCTCCATCTTAATTAAAGCAATCTCGTAGTGCTATAAGATTGCTAAATATATATCGGAAATGCAGTACTGTTACTACTGTAAATATAAGATTGCTACTATTGGCAGGTTAGTACTGTTACTATAGGGATAGTGGTATTGTTACTATTGAAATATACTACAGTTACTATTGGAAATGTAAGTACCGTTACTGTTGGAAGTGTTGTACTGTTACTGTTGGAAGTATAGCACCTGTTACTGTTGGCAGGGTCAAAGTGTTATACCATTAGAAGTCTAAAGTACCGACAAGGCTTATTAGAAGTATAATACTGTTATACTATTGGGAGTGCAATTCAATTACATCAACAAGTAACTGACCATATTTAACATATTCCTCTTCAACATGTTAATATGTCAATGCCTAATGTAATTAGCATACTGACGCCTACGCCTGATTTCGTTATTGTTACAAGACAATAAGACTAATTAGGACTTAATTTCATCTCTATATTTGAGGAGAAAGGCATATGATACGTAATAGCTGCCACACGTTTTATACGTTGTAAGTGGTAAACAAATTAACTTTTTATGCACTACATGTCGTTTTGAGATGCTCATTGTGATAAACAAAACCAAGTGCCTTATTATATTATGTAAATTGTGTTCTGTTAACACCACGACTTGAGCATGTCTTGTAGTTTTGCGGCAAAATGTCAAAAACCTAAGAGAAAAATTCCACTAAAGTATTTTTTTTTCTCTTTCCAACGTTATATATCATCTCAAAATTTGACAAAAATAAAGTGCAGTTTTTAAAATTATTTATTTACTTGCAATCACAATAAAGACTGAGGGGTTTATTCATATACTTTAGTATTCATCTTATTATCTCTGATTTCAGTCCTCATTAATAAGTCATAAATCTCCATTCATTTCCTGAAATAATATTACATTGATACTGCCGCAAAGTACGAAAAATAAAAAGTAAACAACGTTCCATTATTTGATCTGAATACTGCAAATTTGGGTGCACCTTTCAGCTTGTATATTAACGACTTCAAAGTCATGTACCATTACTAGGAAAGGGAGGCCGTGCTAGAGTTACGCTACATGTACTGTTGAACTATGAAAGTAACGCAATGTGTACTTTTGGATTCCACAGAAACAAGCCCCACGGTAGCACGATATAACTTGCGGAAATAGGCATCATACCACATGTTTGTACTTTCAACTCGAAAGAGAGGCACCATGCCACAACGTACTGTTACACAGCGATATAGCACACACATGTAAGCTGTTTAACTGCGAACGTATGGACTCACTCAACTTAAACGTTTAGGGAGCTGCGAAAGCATATGCAACATACCAAGTGTACTTTTGAGACCGAGACATCGTGTGCAATGGATCAGATGTTATAAGAACTATATAATCATCCACTTAGTATTCGGAAAATGCAACAGCAGCACCAAAATCAAGGCGATGCTTTGTTAAGCTTGGAAAAGTATACAACATTAACACAGCGTGCACTTGATAGCTGCGACTAAAATAAACGATTCATGTTAAACAATAATCATCCATGACGCGTTCGGCATCTTGCCAGACTATATAAACAGTAGTCTAAACACATTGTTACCATTTCTTTCTATAAACAACGATAAAGAAGAGGTAACAATTTTATATAGTGAGGCCACTTTCAGGAGGTGGAAGGACAATACATACGATGTTGAAAAATGATATTCCTCTTTAGGAATTGGTCCACAGTTAATTGCAATAAAACAGTGCGGTGCCTTATTTGACAACTCGTATTTTTACACGAGTTATGCCCAGGGTATGTTTATATTTAATTCGTGAATAATAAATTATTATAAAAATCTCAACAATCTTTGTGAAGTAGTTTTGCCTTTGTGTGTATGGGTGATTTAATTGTGTAATATCACGATGTTCATTTTTATTCCTTTGTTTTGTCGTGTATTATGTTTAAAATATGAATTCGCAGTTAAGCTCACGGACAATATATGTTATCACTTATAGACAGATGATGGAGAGGTGTAATGGCTAACAAAATCCATTTCCTTGTTAAGACTAGTCAGCCAAATTTGAATAGCATGTTTTGTTAGCTCGTTATATGTGTGTTAAATCGACTCTTTCAAGTCCGCAGTATTGCACAGAAACTCTATATTTGACAGGCAGAGAATGGTTACTCGTGTTTATATCGACAAGCATTTTACAGCCACGATCCAAGTACTTCTAAGTAAATCTCCTCCTACAGGTCCCCTTCCCCCTCCCCTTCCCCCTCCCACCTCCCCTCTCCGTCGGAAAGGAATTACGATAAACATACGGCAATGAGAATAACAACCGGTAGAAAATTAACAACAAAATATATGAACTGAGAATGAGAATGACATTCAGTCTATTTCATAATGTATGAATAATGACATTCCATGCATGATGGGTGGGATTTATGCGAAGACTTGTTTCTGCATTAAAATGAATTTTTTATTTTTGCAAACTGTGAATATAACCTCTTATTAATCTCAGTCTTAACAGTCGATATCGACTAAGCTTTTGAAGCTTGGAAATCATTGTTTAGTTCCATACTTGCATATTCAAACTTGACTTGAAACCCTCACCATTCCATAAATGTATAGGGAATATTGTTATCCAAGAATTCGCCACGGCATTCTCACACCGCAGTACTGGTGCAGAGAAGTATAGTATTATATGTCATCTACAGATTCTCATTATGTAGGAATTTGATTCATTACCAGGACTTTCATTTTTCATTTGCATCATCATATAATTTGCAAATTAGTGTAAAAAATGGTAACTAGGGAAGAGTGAAACTGCTATTTGAATATACATTACATTTGTATTTTGATTAATAATTTGGGGGATTTCTTTAGAAGGGAAAGAGAGGTCGGTTTTATCTCACCCTTTTCTGTTGTTGTTTTTTTCTTCTATTGCTTTGGATAAGAAGTCACCCCTTTCCCCCTTCATCTGCAGCAGCATCAACTTTCTATAGATGCATCCTTGAGACAGACACTCCAGATATGCAAAGAACAATTGGAAGGGCAGAAGACATATTGATGCAATCTTTCAGCGGGAAAAAACGTACCACTTATCGCGGAAATATAGAGAGATTATTCTCAAATCATCAACCTGTGGCCGTGCTTGAAGCTTCTTAAAACGGTATAGGGTTAGGTTTGTGTGAGAAAAGATGCACACTGTCGGAAATACGTCGAGACACTGTAAAAAAAAACCAATATTTAAAGGGCTTTTCCTTCAGTGACGCAGGTTCCTTTACCACGGTACAGCCGATTCACACAGAGATTACAGTTACTACTGTCAATCTTAAAGTTTTGTACCACAGTAAATACTGGATTGTGCTGGCAAATCTGATAAATCGGTAGCATGTGCTATTATGTTTACAGTAAGAACTGAGGATATTTGTAATTCCAACAAATCCGTGTATCGGGTGCACGGTAACTTCAGACAATCTAACTTTGATACATTTTTGGGAAAATCTCAATTTTACGACCAACTTATTTTCGCGATTATAAAGAAGTTTCAAACTTTAAAATTTTATGGATCCTAACCGAAACAAAGCGAACAATATTATGACTCCTAAATTGCGTAAAAATCTCATATCTCTGAATATGAATTTATTGATTTTTTACTGCATTATTTGTATTATGTTATTTGTATGTTTATTAGCTTGTTTTATGTCGCTCTGCACAAGGATATAAATTGTTTTAATTATATATGAATTACAGAGCGTCACTCTAAGTTTATACCTCATATCAACCACATATATACAAACAGGGATCAAACTCTCGACACCTGCACATGTAATATTGCAGAAAATACGCAAGTTACAATTATTATGAAATATGAAGACTTACAATTTAATCACCTTTGTCTTTAAGAGTTGACCTGAGTCTTAAAATTAAGTTTAACTTGCTTGTACTTATATACAATTATGATTGGTTCATATCTTTTCGGTTTTTTTTTTGTTTTCCTTCTTATTCTTCTTCTTCATGAAGTAATTTCCCCGACCAGGCTGCTGTAACTTCCCACGGTAGCACGATATAACTTGCGGAAATAGGCATCATACCACATGTATGTACTTTCAACTCGAAAGAGAGGCACCATGCCACAACGTACTGTTACACAGCGATATAGCACACACATGTAAGCTGTTTAACTGCGAACGTATGGACTCACTCAACTTAAACGTTTAGGGAGCTGCGAAAGCATATGCAACATACCAAGTGTACTTTTGAGACCGAGACATCGTGTGCAATGGATCAGATGTTATAAGAACTATATAATCATCCACTTAGTATTCGGAAAATGCAACAGCAGCACCAAAATCAAGGCGATGCTTTGTTAAGCTTGGAAAAGTATACAACATTAACACAGCGTGCACTTGATAGCTGCGACTAAAATAAACGATTCATGTTAAACAATAATCATCCATGACGCGTTCGGCATCTTGCCAGACTATATAAACAGTAGTCTAAACACATTGTTACCATTTCTTTCTATAAACAACGATAAAGAAGAGGTAACAATTTTATATAGTGAGGCCACTTTCAG
This sequence comes from Apostichopus parvimensis, assembly GCA_000934455.1. NCBI lineage: Eukaryota > Metazoa > Echinodermata > Holothuroidea > Aspidochirotida > Stichopodidae > Apostichopus > Apostichopus parvimensis. The sequence continues at coordinate 72,668 of KN885900.1, read as the reverse complement.
GAGGTGGAAGGACAATACATACGATGTTGAAAAATGATATTCCTCTTTAGGAATTGGTCCACAGTTAATTGCAATAAAACAGTGCGGTGCCTTATTTGACAACTCGTATTTTTACACGAGTTATGCCCAGGGTATGTTTATATTTAATTCGTGAATAATAAATTATTATAAAAATCTCAACAATCTTTGTGAAGTAGTTTTGCCTTTGTGTGTATGGGTGATTTAATTGTGTAATATCACGATGTTCATTTTTATTCCTTTGTTTTGTCGTGTATTATGTTTAAAATATGAATTCGCAGTTAAGCTCACGGACAATATATGTTATCACTTATAGACAGATGATGGAGAGGTGTAATGGCTAACAAAATCCATTTCCTTGTTAAGACTAGTCAGCCAAATTTGAATAGCATGTTTTGTTAGCTCGTTATATGTGTGTTAAATCGACTCTTTCAAGTCCGCAGTATTGCACAGAAACTCTATATTTGACAGGCAGAGAATGGTTACTCGTGTTTATATCGACAAGCATTTTACAGCCACGATCCAAGTACTTCTAAGTAAATCTCCTCCTACAGGTCCCCTTCCCCCTCCCCTTCCCCCTCCCACCTCCCCTCTCCGTCGGAAAGGAATTACGATAAACATACGGCAATGAGAATAACAACCGGTAGAAAATTAACAACAAAATATATGAACTGAGAATGAGAATGACATTCAGTCTATTTCATAATGTATGAATAATGACATTCCATGCATGATGGGTGGGATTTATGCGAAGACTTGTTTCTGCATTAAAATGAATTTTTTATTTTTGCAAACTGTGAATATAACCTCTTATTAATCTCAGTCTTAACAGTCGATATCGACTAAGCTTTTGAAGCTTGGAAATCATTGTTTAGTTCCATACTTGCATATTCAAACTTGACTTGAAACCCTCACCATTCCATAAATGTATAGGGAATATTGTTATCCAAGAATTCGCCACGGCATTCTCACACCGCAGTACTGGTGCAGAGAAGTATAGTATTATATGTCATCTACAGATTCTCATTATGTAGGAATTTGATTCATTACCAGGACTTTCATTTTTCATTTGCATCATCATATAATTTGCAAATTAGTGTAAAAAATGGTAACTAGGGAAGAGTGAAACTGCTATTTGAATATACATTACATTTGTATTTTGATTAATAATTTGGGGGATTTCTTTAGAAGGGAAAGAGAGGTCGGTTTTATCTCACCCTTTTCTGTTGTTGTTTTTTTCTTCTATTGCTTTGGATAAGAAGTCACCCCTTTCCCCCTTCATCTGCAGCAGCATCAACTTTCTATAGATGCATCCTTGAGACAGACACTCCAGATATGCAAAGAACAATTGGAAGGGCAGAAGACATATTGATGCAATCTTTCAGCGGGAAAAAACGTACCACTTATCGCGGAAATATAGAGAGATTATTCTCAAATCATCAACCTGTGGCCGTGCTTGAAGCTTCTTAAAACGGTATAGGGTTAGGTTTGTGTGAGAAAAGATGCACACTGTCGGAAATACGTCGAGACACTGTAAAAAAAAACCAATATTTAAAGGGCTTTTCCTTCAGTGACGCAGGTTCCTTTACCACGGTACAGCCGATTCACACAGAGATTACAGTTACTACTGTCAATCTTAAAGTTTTGTACCACAGTAAATACTGGATTGTGCTGGCAAATCTGATAAATCGGTAGCATGTGCTATTATGTTTACAGTAAGAACTGAGGATATTTGTAATTCCAACAAATCCGTGTATCGGGTGCACGGTAACTTCAGACAATCTAACTTTGATACATTTTTGGGAAAATCTCAATTTTACGACCAACTTATTTTCGCGATTATAAAGAAGTTTCAAACTTTAAAATTTTATGGATCCTAACCGAAACAAAGCGAACAATATTATGACTCCTAAATTGCGTAAAAATCTCATATCTCTGAATATGAATTTATTGATTTTTTACTGCATTATTTGTATTATGTTATTTGTATGTTTATTAGCTTGTTTTATGTCGCTCTGCACAAGGATATAAATTGTTTTAATTATATATGAATTACAGAGCGTCACTCTAAGTTTATACCTCATATCAACCACATATATACAAACAGGGATCAAACTCTCGACACCTGCACATGTAATATTGCAGAAAATACGCAAGTTACAATTATTATGAAATATGAAGACTTACAATTTAATCACCTTTGTCTTTAAGAGTTGACCTGAGTCTTAAAATTAAGTTTAACTTGCTTGTACTTATATACAATTATGATTGGTTCATATCTTTTCGGTTTTTTTTTTGTTTTCCTTCTTATTCTTCTTCTTCATGAAGTAATTTCCCCGACCAGGCTGCTGTAACTTAATTTCTCCTGTATTCAAAGCTATATCACGTATCGAAGTCACACGGTTTCGGAACTGCGATGTATGTCGATGGATTTGAATTACGATTAATATCTTGCAACGCTTGAATTCGAAGCATGGATAAATCAAATAGAAACATTACAGTGACACGCGCTACATTCTAGAACGGAAATACACAATTGATGCAATTTATATTTAGAAGTCCTGTAAGGGATGTGCAACCTTCGTCCTTATTCTAAAACTTTTTGACATGCCTTGGCATGTTAAGGGACTTCTTCCTATTGAAGGCGCATTCATTGCCTCTTGGCATGTGTGTTTGTGTGTGCGCGTGCGCGTGCGCGTGCGCGTGGGTTTATGTATGTGTTTGTGTGCTTAAGTATTTGGTGATTAATTTACGATGGCATCATACAAAAGAGTGAACAATTTTGTGTCCGCCAAGTTAATTTGTCATTCTCTAAGTGTATTTTTGTCAAGTAAATGATTGAAGCAAATTCGGAATTATATATACGTATAGACACATTCCCCGCTTAATCCACAAACTACGGTTACGTATGCGTGACCGTTTGTGCGTGGCTGTGTCTGTCGATGAGTGTAGGTGTTGGTGCGTGTATGCGCATGCGAATGCGCATATGTGCGTAATCGGTGATTGGTTAGTTTTTACTGCATGGATTGTCACTAGAACCGTTATCATGTCTAAATTGCAAACACCTACAGGAGAAGAGTTAAAGATTAGCAATTCCCAATCGTGGTATTACTTCATACGACGAAAACAACAAAACAAGCAAGAAAAAGAGAAAGAAAAAAGGGCAAAATCACCCACCAGGAGTCATGTTACTATATCCTGCCTTCACTCTGGATAGGATGTGACCTAATATCTGGAACGAATGTTTACTGAAAATAAAAAGAAACTGGTCCCGTATCTAGGTCATTACTACAATAACTTCCTCGAAATCTAAACATGATAAAATCTGTCGACTGAGAGAATTGTTTGTTTTTTTTTCAAAACTAGATCACAACTGTTTCATCTTCTACTCTGGAACCGTTTAGTTCACCAGGGATTTTCACTGTTAGTTTCTTAAACATTAAACTAGAACATAGACCAAAAGTTCTAAACTTATATATATTATCTTTACACATGTTTTACTCATTTTGTCACGGTTGTTACACGGGAGAATACATTTTTAAATTGTTCTAAAGCTGTTAGCTATTCTTGATTGTTTTCATCAGGGCAGGGGATTAAAATTCATTGATCAATCAATTTTCTTCCGCCAAATCCAGTCCACTTTCAACCAGATGTCATCCATGTTCGTTTCACTCAGGACCAAGAAAGCATACAATTTCTTTTCGTTGATAACGATATTAACGTTATCACAAGTCGTTGTGTCCTTTCACGATGTGTTTCTGTTTTTTGTTTCAGTTTGTTAGTATAATTTAGTTAGCTAAATTGCGTACAAGTAAGCATAACACGTGAGCCAAATTGCTCAAAAGTTGAAAAAAAAAAAAAAAAACATGTAGAAGATGAAGATTACAGATCACCTTAAGTGAAAAAAAAAGACAACCAAACATCTTACCTCATATTTCTGATAGTAATTCTTGGAACTTCAATTAAAGTTATCAGTTGTTTTTTACTTTATGAAAAAAAAAAACAGTTTCATAAATGTTTGTTTAATAAACTTAATTACAATTAAAAGTTAGTCAAAATGAGATCTAAAACTGGTTCTCCCACCACTTTGGAACCAGGACATTGACTCGTGATCTTATCACTAGGACATCACGAGTATCTCTTCAGTGTCTTAATTACGTCGCAATACCAATGTCCTGAAGGACACGAAGATACGATGAACTGCAAAGTAACGTAAATCCAATCGCGTTTGAGGATTCAATTCGTTGTTAACTTTTAGCTTGTATAGTAACATAAAGGTAATCGATAGTTTTTTTCAAGACATTTATACCTTACAAAACGTGGTATCCTGAAACTTGTCGCAGATACAAAAGCAATATGCCTTCTATCTTTACTAAATCATTGTAGTTTGGTGGCATAAATTCTCTTTCCTTTCCGAAATGAAAGTTGTGTAAAGCAGGTACTTTTCTATATGGTGGTTTGTTACAAACAAGATCGGCTTACTCCTCAAGTCTGTTCATTTTCTCTTATTATTATATTCTAATAATTCATCATTTTTGTGAACTCGAAACGATACGATTTTCGAAAGGAAATATTGTAACACCTCATACAACTTATAAAGAGCATTAGGTTACGAATATCAAAAAAGCTGGCCTTTAAGCTAGCTTCATTTTCCTTACAGCAACACGTATACTCTCCATAAAGTTTTCTAAAGTGGCACTTCAACAGAAATGACTTCGCCTTTCAAAGATTTTTTCTAAAATAAAGTTATCGGCAAAGATATAGAAATGGAGAAGTTAAGATAGTGTAATGTGTTGTAACCAAGGTATACACGCTTTCATCTTCTTGATGAGCCAGCGGTTAAGACATCTTATTTAAGACAGGGACCTGCCAAATTGCTTCAGGGTTTAATGCAAAGGACGTAGCACACCTCCTCCCGGACTTCCTCGATAATGGTCAGGCATCCCTCCCCCATCCTCCTCTCCCTCCCTCCCTCCCCCACCCCCTCTCCCTCCCCATCCCAATCTCCCTGATAAAAAGAAACCTTATTAATGGTCGGTATAGGGATTTATATTGTCCTTCAGGGTTTCTCAGTTTCTCCTACAAATTATTTGTCTAAAAAAAGAAAATATTACGCAAAAAGGAAACTTTCTTTTTTCCAAGTCGTGAAAGACATTGTTAAGTAAATTATAATATTTCAAATATATATCGAATACCTTCAGTGGCCGAAGAAAACACTTATATCAGTAGAAAGCGAGGTCAGTTCGAACCTAATCCTTAAACTTGACCATCAGATATGAAATAAATCAGCACTGATCAATAAAAAAGTCCCTCAAAATCCCTTCTCCAATATCTTCATTTTCAAAAGAGAAGACGGAGAAGAAGAAAAAAGAACGTAATGTTCTATGCTGTTTTATGGATATAATATATAAATCGTTTGTGGATAAATGCAATCACAATATTTTCCTATATGATTAATTGTCAATTATATGTAAGTTTCGCATCAGTAAGGCTTACTTTCATACATTATTTATAAATAATGTAAATTTTCTTTAAGTGAATATGCAGTCATTCGTTTCATTTTATGGACATTAATTTGAATTATTGTATTAAGGATTTTAACCAACCTAAAATTATTAATGTTTCATTTACGCTTCGACGATTATTTTCCTTCTTTTTTATAACGCCTGTGATATAAAGATGCAAATTATAATTTTAAAGTGCCTATTTTATTCGGTCGTTTAATTCCTAGAATCAAATAATTAATTTATAAAAATCCTTGTTGCATGATGTTCTGCATAATGGTTTTCAAGATTTTTTTGAAGGTTTTTCCTCTTACTTTGCTTTGCTTTTTCTTTTCTTGTCTCTTCTGACTAATTGAAATTATATTTGAGTAATTAGTATTAAAAGACCTTCATTATTGCTTCCAAAGTAATCCAAGTTACAACTTCCTAAGCGTTTGCAAAACCACTCTTCTGAAAAGTTGTCGTCTTAAATGGCTTTTCGCAGGAACTCGAGGACTTGTATAAAATAACTGCATGGATGAGACTTGCCAACCGTATTCACTGCTGGATGAGTTGAATACTTAAACAAAAGTCACCATAATATGGAAAACGTCTATATCGTACAGTGGGTATAATATTGACCACTTAACATCAACGACAAACTTCCAAAATAGTTCTAAAGCACCGGTAATAACTCTAAAGATTGGATATAGTCACTGTATTAGAGTGAATAAATTTGATCATTCCGTTAATGTGTGAAGTCAGCCTCGCTCGGTACAGGTTAAAATTCTTGCATTTATAACTCATGCGGCAAGTAGGAATGAAAACAGTAATGTAGCAAGAAGGAACCCTCCGAAAGAAACTAATTTCAAACCTCCAAAAAGTCGTCGGCTTTTTGACAGATGTTAATTTCTTTACAATTATTAATTTGTAATAATAATTTGTTTTGTTTGCATAGATTTGTAGAGAGACGGCATAACTTTTGTTGCCTATGCAACCATTTTCTTCCAAAAAAAACCACCAAAAAATTACCTCTCAGTTGAATATGAAGGAATGAAAAAAATTCTTAAATGATGTTTGATATTATAAGCCGATAACAATCTAGTTCGTTAACTTGACTAGTAAGGGTAATTTATTCCAACAATAAGGTAAATGTGTGATTTCAAACTTGTTATTTGTATATGATTAATACTACTAATATATGAGAAAGTGTCTCGGCGACTGAATGTTGTGAATTCAATCAAATTCATTGTAATACCTTACTCATGAATCTGCATTTATATATTTTAAACTTTGACAAAAAAAAACTTTAAGCGCCTAGGGACACAATTACGCGAACAGATTTTTGTTGTTGTTGTATGATTACTTCTCGCTTAAATTTAAGCCACGGAGAGACTCATTTACACAAACGGAGAGGAAAAGGTATATAGAAGAACATTATAGCTCCGACATGTATAGTTACAGGACATGTGACGTAACTAACATTCATTATAGTGGCAAATCCCAATCAACGAATGCCCAAACATTGCATGCAAGGGAAGATTAATGTATCTTCTTCGTATCTGAGTTTGTTGGTTTTGAATGCTTTTGGATTTAAACTAATCTAGAGCAGAAGATGTATGCAAGATACACGATACAGTAAAATGACACGTGATTTGCTTTTAGACGAATGTACCACCTTCCCCTTCATATCACGCCATGACGTAAGCAGCAAATTCCCTTCTTATTATCTTTTGTCTTGCCCCGCCCCCTTCTACTCCGCCTTCCGCAGAAACAACCATGGAGCATGACAACTCCCTGCATGGAGGTAACTTCATGATACAAAATAACACTTCGAACAGACACATTTGTATTATATACTACTATTCTTAGCTATATGTGATAACATCTGCTTGTCTTTTCATGTCTTTTCCTGTTCTATTTTTCATTCTTTCAGAGCTTCAATTTCTCCTACTCCGACGAGAGTCTATTTACTGTTCACCATGACGTCACCACCGCTATCTATTCCATAATCGCCATCTTTGGAGTAATAGGAAACTTCTCCATCCTCCTGATCTTAGCCCAAAGCCATCAGACACAGAAAGCAAACGTTTTGATTGGTAGCTTAGCGTCAGCTGATCTCCTCTTCTTGGCTATATGCGTTCCTGTAAGAATAGATTTGTATCGAAACAATCACATGTGGCAACACGGCGAAGCACTTTGTCGTTTTACTAACGGTATTTCGATAGCACTGCAAACGGCCGCTATATACACGCTAGTGGCCTTGAGTGCGAACCGATTCAACTCAGTCGTTAAATTAACACCAAAGTCGAAAGGTTGCCTAGGCGGGAACGTCTACGTCCAAGTTTTTCTCGTCTGGGTCGCAGCTGGGCTGACTAGCCTAACTGGAATCTTTGGATCGGAGGTAAAGGAAGTGTACGGAAGTCACACGGTGTGTAGTTTCATGCACTTCGAAGAAACTCACTTGGATTTCATTTACGCGTTTTCGTACTTCACGGTTCTCTTCGCCGTCCCCTTGGTCATTATCTTCATTTACTACAGTTGCCTCGCTTGGCATCTTTATCGTAGTATTCAAACCTTACCAGACGACGGATACCTTGCACGTCACGGGCAGATCAGCGCCAGAAGACGTCTGGCTGTCGTAGTCTTAGCTCTCGTCATCATGTTTGTGATTTGCTGGTTGCCCTATCACGTGACAGAATTGTTGCAAGCGGCTTTTCGCTTTTCACATACATTGGTAGATCCAAACATCATGTTCATCCTCATGCACTTCTTGGAACCTTTGGTCTACACGAAAAGCGCTTTGAATCCGGTGGTATTGTATACAATGAGTTCATTCTTCAGACAGAGGCTGAGAAGCAGTTTCCGGTGCTCTAAGCCGAGGAAGCAGCCGATGTACACTTGCATGAATTCAAAACATGCCCCATCTCAACGAACGAGGCATACTGCCGTGAGCTCACCACTGTAGTGCCATAAACCTAATAATAATCCTACGCCCTATAGTACAGACACAGCACTGAAGCACAACGATGGCACTGGGCAGTTTGTCGAACAATTACAAAAGAGATCCATAAACTCATATTTCATATCTCAAACATCCCGCTAGAAATAAGACTGAGTTTGAAGAGGCTTTTTCTCAGGCGGGGAGAATGGTCCAGTCGAAGGATTTGTTACGTGTTTGCTGGGAAGAATTAGACCACAACTACTGGTGTACACACCCCCTTTTCAACCTTTAAACACAAAATAAAGAGTGTTCTTTTTTCTGTGGGAGCACACAATACCATACATGGGTTTTGGCTTCAACGGCACCAGATCTACTACCCTCCGCCCCCCCCCCCGTTCCGATAACCTCCTTCATCGCCTCTGGCCCGCCCCGTATAGATTCAAGTTTTAAAATTTGCCCACGCCCCCTCTCGTGGTCACTCATCTTTGCAACCCTACACCAACCACTGATTTGCTATAACAACTTTCTACGTATACCTGGTGATGTCATATTCCTTCACCACGGTTACTCCGATAATCGATGTGGTAAGTTTATATAATAACATAATATGACCTGACTACTACATCAGTCATTGGGTGTGACTGTACCTTTCACATGATGGTGGATGCTGTCACACGGGTTTCAGGGTATGTAATGTAGTATGTATGCATGTATGATCACACGCAATCAGCTACAGGGGTCAATGGCAATGTAGGAATTTGAAACATATTTGCGTTAGATGCATGGGACCTCATTTAACATGCAATTATTTAGTGAGCTTAGAAACCTTATCGACATTGCGCAAAAGGTACACCGTAGGTTCTAACCAGGTTATAAAATGTGAGATATAACACTTGGTCGATAACAAGATAACTATGTTGGATAAACTTGTGTGTGCATGTGTGTGTGTGGGGGGGGGGGGGGGGGGGGTAGTGCCAGAGTAACAATGCGTAACATATAACCTGGGAGGCAAAGAACGGTGAATGAGAGGTAACCCCTTTTTACCCAAAGAGGGGGGGGGGGGGTTAACAGCACCCCTGTCTATAGCACGGACAAGGTATATATTACGGACAAGGGAGCTTAACCTAAGTAATATGTAAACATGAAGGGGGAGTAAAACCGCAGAGGGAGCAGCACTTCCATGCCATTACCAAATGGGGCTCTACTTCCAGGGATGATAACTAGAGTTCAGTTGCCTGATTTGTTTTCCATTAATGATGAGCAGTGTGACTTCATTGTCTATATTTAAAAACCCATTCGAACTCGACTAGCCGAAGGTGGATGTGGTTATGTCTTCATTACAATATGTGAAACGCAAATTTCTCGACATCAGCATGTATTATTGGTGAAACCATCTTACGGTACCTCATCTTAAGCACTTTTCAAAAGTAGCTATATGTAAATATTTCCCCTTTCATATACCTCCCTCTCCCCTACTAATCGTCCTTTGTAATTGCCGTTCCAAAATAAATGAGGCCTTTTCCAAAAATGAAAGCATCAAACATTCAGTTCCATTTTCTATAATGTCAAGTCCAGCCTTGAAGCCTTCAAATATAAGTTTTGAAAGGTTATTTAGACAAACACAAATAATATCAAAGAAGATGGACAAAACAGAAACAGCTAATGTCAAAGAAGCATGGGCGGCGATATATGGCCCTTAAGTGCATGGTGCTACTTTACTGATAAGCTCCCTTGTCCGTAATACATCACGTCAAACGTTGGTAGCGATAATGATGAAACTTGTTATTTGTCCCAATGGTACAAACAAAAACTTAATCCCCTGCAGTGTAGCTTATATCAGAAGGTATGAACCAAGTTTGGACGTCTCAGTCGTCTCTAGAAAGAAAAAAACAGTTCTGTTTTATTTCATTTGTCAACTTTAAATATCTGAATAGAGTTAGATGTGAATCATTCAAATGAAACCACTCTTCGAGTGAAGTTAGCAATCTTATAAGATAAAGCTCATGCCATGACACACAACCAATGGATATTCGACACGAGGGAACAAATTGCAGTGAACGTTTTCCAAACTCCCAGGTTCCGAGTAAATAACTTCGACATTAATAAAGGCTTATAGAAAGTCAAATTTGTGAGTTTGAGCATTTGCTGACTGTGGTTGATCACATTTTGAAAAGACTGTCACCGGTTATAGGCTTAGCAAACCGTATTAAATGTTGGTATTAAAAGAAAATACTAAGACCTAGTTACTCGGAGAAGAACTCCTATGAGGCTGTATACTTATTCTTAACTTTTAAACAGAAGGTAATTAAATATGTAAATGATATTTTGTGTTACTTGTTCTTTCAACGTCAATATAGGTAGGTAGTTCTATTGTTACGCTTTGTCTTGTAAAAATAATGTAAATAAACGAAAGAACACAAATTGTCAGTTGATTGAAACGATCAACGGTTAAAATGTAACATTAGATTATATTTTTGTAAAAGGTATAGAGATGAAGTGCAATATAATTGAAATTGAAAGTGACCACGAATTAGCAATCGTTATATTGACATTATATATACAGCGGATCTAGTCAGCGTACGCGTATTACCAGTTATCGCATAAAAGGTACGGTATGCTCAATATAGTGGAATGGGGTGCTGTAAAATGTCTCTGGAACAAACCTATTTAACAGGGCAAAGTCATATCAGAACTATCCAATTCCGCGAAACATTTTAGAAGCATGGAATGTACCATTGAGTTGATCACTGGTAGCATCTGCCAGTGCGTAGTAATGTTTAAAATATGGATCATGTGAAGTTTCGAGCTAAACTAATTATTTCACCATCTCAAAATAAAGTGTTTCGTAAAACATGATTTGAGTGACCCTCCAAGATTGGTGCGGGCTTTGTTTTTGCGCGCACGTGTCCAGATTCATTGATACGACAATGGCGAAACTGCACAAGAGGAACATTTACCTAACTAACCAACCAGCGCGCCTGTACACAAGTTAAGCCGGCGAGTTCGCATCCTTGTGAGCGCTTGCACGCGATCGTGTTACGCTGATTTAGCGATATATTTTATAGCGTTTGACTAACTCTTTGCGTTGATTCAGAAATCTGTTAGCAGTACACAAATGCTCATATGCATTACAGGATTGATATGACAGCGCCCTCAGCTTAAAAATGAAGCGTAAATAAATCCCACGCACGGTTTGTCTAAATGATACGTAGCCTAATGTGTAGCAATTACCACCCACGGATATGTTGCCGTGCTGAGGGAGCGATACAAAATCTTTGGTTACCACATAGCATTACAAACCTAGTTGTATAGGAGGCACAATTTTGTGATATCTACAATCTAATTTAGCCCGTCATATTTACGTAAGTGTCATCCCGTTAGAAATGAGAGAATTCAATGTGGTGACGTCATTATCGATGTGACGTAATATGTGGAATATGTCTTCTGCTGATATTCGTGTGTGCTTTAGAATTGTTAAGAAGATTTTATATTTTTATGATCAAAGTTTTAAATCGATCTCTTAATTTCATTTAATAAATCAAATGGCTCGCATATAACAGATAATGCCTGACCAAGATTACTGATATTAACAAATTAATAGATGACATTAGGGACAAAATTAATTTCGATATGATGCGGTAGACAATTACAAAATACTGCTATCAGTCACGGTTGTTTGAAAACCACTAATATTTTTTTCAGAAAGCCCCTTTAAACATATGAAACTCATCAATTAGAGTGACTGGACTACTAAGTTTAACACAGAGAACATGACGTCAGTTTCTCTGATGTATTAAATAATGCAATAGGAAAAGACAAGACGTTTATAGGCCCCAAATAACATGCCCACAATGCATCCTAAAATTTTCAAGGAGAAATTGCGTTGACTGTAATCCAGCTGGGCTGCTCTGTCGGTTCATAGGAAGTTAAAAGCACATGGTTTGCTGAGTTATTAGAAATTATGAAACAATTGATTAACATGAACATTTAGGCCTGCAATGAGGAGCATCAACTTAGCCTTAAAGGAGTATTCCAGAGGTTGAGCATATTTTGAATGTAAATATTCTGAAAACCGGAATAGCTATGGAAATATTGTGAGCATTTTTTTGTCCTTTCTAGCTTTGGATATGACATATTATAGACTAAAATTATGCCTAAAGTCATTCTTTAATAACAACAAATTCGTGTTATATAGGAGAGAGAAAATTTATGAATTACTCTATTAAGAGTAATTAAATCTATTAAGGAGAATGTTGTATATAATAAACTATATATTATTCGTATCACAGTCATGTATAGAATATATATTTCACAGACGATGTGCCTAAATTTTGTGGCATTCCATTTGTTGCTTTTCGTACTATAGGCTGCACCATGCACGTTTGTTATTGTATATAGGTACATGGATAGGATATCTTATATGCTTTAGTATGCTTTGTGCTTTAGTATAGCTCCTCCCTAGGAGAGTTGTAAAATAAAAGCCTAGGATTAATGGTTGAGTTTTCGATCAACTAAGCTACACTGGCCCATATATGGTGCTGTATTAGCAAATACAGGGCGATGAATGGGGTCAGTCTATAGCCGTTATTGTGCAGTATAGTTTGGGTTGGGTAAGAGAATGGGTCAGTATATAGTCAAGATGACAAAACGAAAGTTAGGGTCTGAAAGGCCTACAATGGATTAGTTTATTCATGTTGGCTGAACAAGGTAGGAACTGGGGTGTAAATGGGTCGGAATAGCCAAGATGGCACACGAGACTCAGGATCCGGGGTTTAGAGTGAGTCAGTTCAAACAAGGTAGGAACTGGGGCGAGGGATGGGTCGGAATAGCCAAGATGGCAGACGAAACTCAGGAACAGGTGTTTAGAGTGGGTCAGTTTATTCATGATGGCGCAAAAACAAGGTAGGAACTGGGGTGTAAAATGGGTCGGAATAGCCAAGATGGCAGACGAAACTCAGGATCTGGGGTTTAGAGTGGGTCAGTTTATTCATGATGGCGCAAACAAGGTAGGAACTGGGGTGAGGAATGGGTCGGAATAGCCAAGATGGCAAACTAAACTCAGGATCTGGGGTTGAGAGAGGGTCAGTTTATTTTTGATAGCACCAAAATGGGTGGAGAATGAGTCAGTTTTGATATGGTGGCACCGTAAAGATTTCATGCCCTAGTCATTTGAAAGTGTCATTTTAGGATACTTTATGACAAGAAAGCACTTTCACTCAAGCATGATAAAAATGAATATAGAATATGCTGATGTAATTGCCTTGAAATTAAAAACAAGGAATTTAACTCAAGGATGTTGCAGGAAAATGGGTCTATTGATGTTGAATTTCCATAAATTATGTTCAGCCTAGAAGGTAAATTCGATGATTAATGCTAAAAATAACAAATCAACTGTGCTATGGATATTGAATGGTCTGGTTTCATGTGGAATGGATTCGCCAATATGTTCTGTATAAAAATTAATCACCCATATTCATATATGTATCATTTTAGAAAACATTGCACACGAAGAGCAAATAAAGAATACCGTATACCGGTATGATATTATTTTAAACATAGTGTAATGTTTTATTTCTGTCACAATGAATCAATTAAACTTTTACCATTAACAAACGGAGGGTGCGCAAATGAAGTTGATCGCCTCTTGACATAAATCAAATAAAACAAATTTTGTCAAAATGCACCCGATACACACAGAGAACTCAGTTACTAGTTTTGTACGGTACCACAGTAAAAACTGGATCGTACTTTTAGGATTACAGAAAGAACTGAGGATATGTGTAATTCCAACAAATCAAGTTGTTGGGATTTGTTGGGATTACACATATCATCAGTTCTTACTGTAATCCTTATAGCACATGCTACCGATTTATCAGATTTGTCAGCCCGATCCAGTCTTTACTGTGGTACAAAACTTTAAGATTTACAGTAGTTACTGTTATCTCTGTGTGAATCGGCTGCACAATGAATGAATTTTATATATACTCTCTCGTAATTTGAGACACTCTTCTTTACATGGAAGTTAAAGCCAAAGTATTATAATAAGTGGGGGCGCCGTTCTATATCTTCATCGTACAATGAAAGATGACGTCATTTACACTTATGCTACTGTTTATAACTTTCGATCTGCGGCAGTGTATATAAAATTCAGAATGTACGTGGAAAAGCCTTGTAAACCAATTGGAATCTATCGGGTTGTATTCCTGGGTTGATATGAACCAGTTAATCTAACGATTGATGGGTAACAGGTAAGCCATCTCAATATAATCAAAAGTCGATGGACCCATACACAGTCTTTACTTTAATATGATACCCCATTCACACCCCACCTCCACCCCGCACTATTAACCCCACGCCATTCCATATATATCAGAGGTACGGTTGGTGACTTTCCGACACAGTTCTGAAGAATATGTCTCTATACAATCACTTCAGCTTCAACTTGAAGTCTCATTTTAAAGGTTTACACTTTGCAATAATATATTTTGCTACAAAAACACATGATTATATGATGTTACATAAATATGAAAACTTCGGACAAGAGTTATTGCTGTACCCTTATACATCTCTAGTAACAACTTCTTTTCTTTCTGTTGCCTTCGTTTTCTTTCCCCCTATTTGATCTTGCGAATAACCTTTATATTTGCAGTTTGCAGCATTCCCATCAATCAATTTAACTCTCCATGGGTATCAGATTACTTCAGAGAGTTTATCGAGGGGAGCTCACATCTGTTATAATGTGTTAATTGGCTCGAAAGGAATGAAATAAAGCCATTAGTTTTATCCGTCAGGTTCACATCAGACGACATATATACAAGCAAACCTGTAAACAAAAATACCTCAACGTAATCAATTAATGTCAGACTAAAACAACAACAAAACACAGAAGATATATACATAAATGTTTATCTATGCATGAAGATATTGGGATATTTAAATGTATTTGGAATATAGCCTAGAACACTTGTGTATCATTTTAAAGACATGACCATGATGGCTTAAAGCTTGTCAAGTTTTGACACCGGACAGGCTCTGGAGTCGAAGATCTTGATAGAAAGTTGTCAGTAGCAAGACTGAACAAGTTTCACCTACATTGTACCTCCACAGGAATTGTTTGAACATTATGTTTGTGTCAACGTTGAAAACAGTTACACTGTTTTAACACTAACTATTATACAGAAATGTTCAAAGTAACAAGAGTGTTTATTTTCACCATGAAACTAAAGAACTAACATGAAATGGTGTGACAAAGCGTTTAAATTCTTAGTAGCACTATCATCTTACACACGAACACTCTCCGGCCAAATTCATTTTTTGGTAACGATGATGATTGGGTTTGCTTCTCCAATTCGGTAAGGTACACTAGACAGCTGAGGTCCAGACACTTATCATTGATTGGTATTTATCACACAAGTGAAGCAAGCACATTTGAAAATTCAAAACATTTCTGGTTATATAATTACATTATGATAATGAAACTTGACTATAGTCAATGTAATGACAGAGTGTTGGGATTTTGTCAACGAGTAATATTGAATAAAGTAGCCCAAACACAAATAGCAAAATAACTCAAATAACGCTCTAGGAATGTTTAATGCAATGCAAGTGAAGAGGGCAAAAAATTGCCTCATCGTGAGTTGTTTGTTCTTATTTGGTATTTAATATTTGTTACTTGGAATTAATGTCTTAAATATTTCATTACACTTTATGACTCATATATTTCTTTTTCAACAAACGTGATATATAAACACATATTATTAAGTTCAAGATTAAAACATGAGTTGCGTTCCTTGAAGACGACCGCGGGGTTAAGTAAGTAGGACACTGCCATGGAGAAAAGTGAATATACGAGATGTTATGCACCTCGACAACTGAACACAGAATGAGTTAACACTATCATGCAAAATGGTAAATTTGAGATATTATTGATAATTTAATTAAACTAGATACGTACCTTACTGGTGAAATAAATTATCGTACTAAAAATATATACTGTTGTGTTCAATGACCATTTTCTTAGAAAGAAATGTTAATCGTAGGATTTGTTACCACATACGGAATTCCATAAATTTATAGCACGGGTTTCGCACTCAAGTTATAACAACAGTTATTAATCAAAAGGAATTCCTCCTTTGACGAGAATATCTTTCGAAATTTCTTAAATTCAATTGTTGCTCAGAGGAGGACCTGTCCTTTTTTTGCGTTACCAGCCCAGCGGAACCCAAACGTTGACGGCCAAAGCGTCACTATACGAATTGAAAGCGAAGTCCTGTATATCCATGCAGGGAGCCTGCTACTGCTCTAGAAGCAGCTCTCTGGTATAGCAATACGCACACAGGTTTTCGTGTGTATACTGTAGTGTTAGGTTATGTGTTCAACTGCACTATCTAGTTGATGAAATTATTAATGAAGTTTTGGAAAACTTCACCCCTGCAGTAGTATTGTTAATTACAAAACTTTTCAATTGTGTTCTATCAAGTAGTGTAGTGCCCTGGAAATGGGCTATTGGACATATCAAACATATATATATATAAAAGAAGGGGCTCAAAGATGATGTAGACCACTATAGGGGAATTACTCTCAGTATAAGTTGCATGGGAAAGCTGTTTACAGCAATCTTGAACGATCGTATCAAAGATTATCTTAACTGTACAGGTCTAATTGGAGACGAACAGGCAGGGTTCAGGAGCGGTCATTCGACCTTGGATCATATTTTTTGTCCTTCATTCTGCTATAGAGTTTTATTTAAGAAAGAAAAAATGTGTGTATTGTGCTTACATAGACTACAAAACAGCATTTGGTGACCTGGTTGACAGATCGAGTCTTTGGTCAAAAGTTATTGCCAACAACATACATGGCAAAGTGCTTAATGTTATATATAATTTGTACAAAAATGCCTGATTGTGCGTTATGAAGGACGATGTGTAGTCAGACTAATGCAAGATAATGATAGCAATATTAGAGTTAGCCAAAATCAGAAGGTTAAAGCTATAGAAATTAAGATGGTTACTTTTTGGTGTGAATTAGTAAACAGTAGTGAGCACAAACTTTCTCATCTGTTCCTGAAACTTTTAAGATCTTTTCATGATAACGGTGTGTACAGTTCATCCTGGTTAGTAAAAGTTAAACATATTTTAGATAAAAGTGGAATGTCCTATGCTTGGAATATCCCTGTTGAAGGTCTCGTTGTTACCCCTCACAGACAATACCCTGTAATATCTAAGACTCGGCTCAAAGCGACCATAGACCAACAAATAAGTGATATTTACGAACAAGACTGTATGTATGTATGCGTGTATGTATGTATTTTAGATCCTCCTGTAAGCAGAAACGCGCGAAGAAGCCTCATTAGCATATCAAAGCCGCAAGCTGACAGAAGTCAGTCTCTTACATTCATATTTAACGTCCATGATTATGAATTGTCAATTGTCAAGAACTCTGTAACTGGACGACATACATTAATCTTGAAGTGACTCGAACCGGGGACCTTATGAGTGGAAGGCACCGGCGTCAACCACTGAGCTAAAACTGAGCTAAAACTGAGCTAACACTGAGCTAACACTGAGCTAACACTGAGCTAACACTGAGCTCACAACTGAGATAACATTGAGCTAACACTGAGCTAACACTCTGAGCTAACACACTGAGCTAAAACTGAGCTAACACTGAGCTAACCGCTGAGCTGACACTCTGAGCTATCACACTGAGCTAAAACTGAGCTAACACTGAGCTAACCACTGCGCTAACACTCTGAGCTAACACTCTGAGCTAAAACTGAGCTAACACTGAGCTAACCACTGAGCTAACACTCTGAGCTAACACTCTGAGCTAAAACTGAGCTAACACTGAGCTAACCACTGAGCTAGCACTCTGAGCTAACACACTGAGCTAAAACTGAGCTAACCACTGAGCTAACACTCACTAAGACTGGCTAGGATATGTCAATAACAAATCCCAATGCAAAGCCCAAAAAGAAACTTGAGTTTGAAACTATTTTTGTTTGTCCTTACTTTTCAGCCAATAGGATTTAGTTCTTGAAACCATATTTCAGGAACAGACCCAGTTCTGTTAAAAATGAAGCATTTGTTTCAATCATCGGGTAAAAGTGTCCTTTAAATCTAAGTAAATTTTGTAGTAACGTTCGAAATTTTTTTGTCTGTTAAGAAAGTTTCTTTATCTAAACTGTCTCTGGTGCCACGTTTCATTTTTAGACTTTTCTAAAGTCTCCCCCCCCCCCCCCCTCTCATCAATCTTTCTCTTCTCAAACTGTGGAGAAAATAAACTGAACTAAACAGTTGTAAGGTAAATGCATTAACCCCTGCAGCGTCTATCAGTCGAGTTACATATTACTGCATCTGATTCCCCAGTATGTTATTCCTTTACTCTTTGTTTGCAGACTGAATAACACTTATCAGTTTATTGAGCGAAATTGTTTACGTGATTTCACGTGTATCAAATTGAACCACCAGCCAGTAAACAGCCAGTCATGGAACCCACATGAGGTTGTTTGTCCTTCGGTTTTAATAACTATTACACACGACGTGTGATAGGTCTATGCTTTCTCCAAGCTGATTGCTTTTCAGTGTCCACCTTCTCACAGAATCTTACCCTTCTATATATGCTATGGGGACACGAAATATAGTTTCTCGTCTAGAAAGATGCAATCGCAGGGAAGGGGATACGTTTTTTGAGTAAAATGTGATAAACGTATCAAACTAGTACAAAGTAGCTTACCACAACGATTTTAACCATTACTTAGTTTAGTAAAACTTCTATTTCAAATAGTGAAGTAAAATTTAGGAATTTCCTATTATATCTATTTTATACCTCAATAAAAAGTGTTACCATGACGAAATGTTGAGAATTACATCAAATTCATTAATTAGGCATCTCACTCAATTACATTCATTTGGTAAAGAACAAATGTAGAGGGATGCCTTAGTTTGTGTATTTGCAATCCTATATTTTAGGGATTAACTCACATGTTTGGCATAAAGTTCAGACCAAACTTAAAAGCCGATTCAAACATAACTATGATATCTGAACTCCTTCCTTAAGTGTACACAACATCTCTGACATATACCTGTGGTCTGACAGGTGACCGTATGGAAGATTATTCTAGTGGGCACCAAACCATATCAACGTCTAATATTTCCCTAAGGGTGAACAGACTTCTATAATCGACTGGATTGCTAGAACTATTGTCACCTCTAGCGAGGACAGGCACATCTACTGGGTATAATGACAATTCTTCTTGGAGAAGAATTCGATCGTCCAGTGGGGACAAAACATTACACTCGAGATTTAAAACCAATATCACATTTCAGGTGGATTGAGGGTGAAAAAAGGTAAAGAAAATTCTCAACCAAACTTGAAAGAAATAACAAAAATGAGGCGTTGGAGTCAAGTTATAATAACTACAAAAAAAGGGGGGAAAAATAGCCTCCGTAAGGTTTCATGATGCAGGGCTACACAGCACAATTGGTAGCATTTGAAAATAGAAAAAAGTTATTGTAGTTTCAGAGATGAATTATTCGGTTATCCTGAAGCATGACCATTCCAAATTTATATTAAAAGAACTCCATAATTTTCAACTTTTAAATATGCATAACACTGAAGGCATTTTGACACTTCTTGTGACTATAGTTGCAAAAGGAATATATGACACGAAAATTCAGTTGTCCACAGGTGATTAAAGTTTTGAATATCTCTTGTGTGTGTGGGTAGACTTACGAATTTTATGGGAGGGTTGAGTGACTGTCTAAAATAAACTATATTGCATAAAGATATAATATTTTATTGCCATTTTCAGAACATAATACTTCAAGAACTTTATGGTGGCTTAAGTTGAATGCTTAGCACAATCTATCTATCCATCGATGCATCCATCCATCGATCCATCTATCGATCCATCTATCGATCCATACATCGGTCCATTATAACTAGATCGATGGATGGGTATTTACAATGTTCGCCTCTGTATCTAATATTCATATTACCCTTAACATAAATAAATTTGTCATGGACCCTAAATATCAAACAAATCAAGATATTTTACTCAATTATTTGCGTGATAGGAGCCAAAGGAACGTCATATACGCATCACACATCACGCAATCGACAGCGAAGCTTGTTACTACAACGCAGACCAGTAACTCCGTCAACGTAAACACATCAGCCAATGTGAGCACTTTATTACACTTCTTGGCAGGTCGTGTGGAACTGATCGTGGCATGTTTCAAGAACAGGCGTGTATAAAAGCTGACGTCCGTCCTGTGGGACATCGCTTCGCGGTTTTTTCATCTTCCACACCCACATCCAACTTAATGTGTGAAAATCATTAGTGCTGGAACATTATGTCGATTTAAATCCCCTCTCCTTTGCTTTTCTTTGCGCTTAAAGCATAACTTCATCTTTCAATAAGGACTTTATAAAAAGTATTCTTGCAGTAAATAATACATTAGCCGCAGGTTTTCCTCATAGTATAAGATTTATGCAAAATCCTCTGATACATGCTCTTCAAAGCAATTTTCCATCCTTTTAAACTTTACTGAGTTAAGGTAATTCTTCACTTCATAGTGTATTTTTTTTTAAATGTTATCAAAGTGGAAAATATTTCAAATTGACTGTACCGTGGGAGTTTAAATAAATAACGAGATAGTTTGGCAGTAATGGAAAAAATTCACACAAAAAGTTCACACAAAATTAGCAAGTATCTTTGAATATGGAATGTCTCATCAGGTGAAATTAAGGAGTTTCTTTTTCTTTATTTCTCATTTTCTCCATTTGTGAGGGCCATCCAGGTGCGAAGTAGACTAAAGTATGTTGTCAACTTCTACCGAATTGGCGTAATATTTTTTGTTCTTTGGAGGACAATCGCTTCTTTACTTTTGTTCATACTTTTGTGTTTAAAGGGTGTGAAGACTCGCGCAAAAAGAAACGTCTAATGCCGGTAATTTGACCTAGTTTCGAATTGGGTGTAACAGAAGTGTTAAACACCACCATCGATCTCAGAAAATACACACACAGCTTGCTACCGTCGATAATTAGACACTAGTGTACACTCAGTACATACAGCTGCGGTCAATGCCCAGGTCCAGCTAAAGATAACAATTAAGGTATCACGTTTCATTACTGTCTGCATTTTGTAGCGACACGAAAGAAACGTCACGTGCAAGCAACAGAAAGTTAACTTTTTCAGATGGCCGCTTGCGGTTTGGGGCGAGTCTTCAATGCCTTTAAAGTATTGGAAGCTTATGGATTGTTGCACAGTTGACTTAAGGATTCCTAACGGTCTAATACATAGGATTTGAAATGCTCGTGTCTTTGCCCTCTTTCTTTTCCTTCTTTATATACTAACTTTTAACAGTTTTTATATTGATAAAGTTTTGATATTGTTTGATATTAACATCTCATAACAATACAAAGAAAGAATGAAACTGTTATAAGACAACATCTGCTTATCTACTGCAATAAAGCCTGTACTCGTAAATATATGGAAATTATAGCCGTGTAGGTAAATATATTAAAAGGCTTCTCACTCATTCAACCTCAACATTCCAGAATTCTATATGACACCTCATCGCCTCATCACACATCATCCTATTCATACACACCCACATGTTCTTCCTGCCTTCTACGCCTTCTTTTCATCTCCCCATACACCCCCATCATACCTCTATTAAACCTCCATGACGAATTAAACTCCCATTGTTACACCTCTCTGTAGAGGTTATTGACTCCATTCTTCTTACCGTCTTTTGTTTTGTCTAACCTTGTTCAATTCATTGTTGTTGCTAACCACCAGAATATCCATATAAGTATTATTGTATTCTATACACATTTTGATCTAAGTTAAATCGCACAAGTCCAATAAATTAACTCGCTGGATAATTATATATAGTTATACAATCGAAAAAATATGCTTTAGGGACACGCGGCACTGACTCTAGTAAGCTATGATGTGTGACCCAATATGCAATGTCTAGCACATCATCCTCGTCACGGTAAAGACATTGATGCAAGCAACATGAATTACAATAAATAAACAACACTGACTTGAAGCCAGAAGCGTGGAAATTCAACATGTCATAGAATTGCTTATAAATAAGAAAACACATGTCATATATAACCTCACAGCTTTAAAAATTTGAAACTTCATATGTTGTAAGGATCAAATTATTTGTCCGTTTCTTCTCACTGTAAGGGAAAACAAGTTCATATGAATATGATGATTTTGTTTTATTAGTAAGAACAAAATACATATTGCGAGATAATTAAGACTTCATTTATGAAAATGCATCATCACATGCTCCAAGCAGTGAAATATTTTCTTTTTCTTGAAAAAAAAAAATGACAAATAGCTTTGAGTGTTTTTCCCATTGTAAGATTGACATATAGAAATATCGTGTTTTGTAGCAAGAACAAACGAAAAAAGGAAAATAGAGCGGTTTATGAAACTAACTGGATCTCCAGGGCTTCTGTTTTGTCTTTGATATATTTAATGGATGACTGAAGACACAAAATTAATTTCGATATTGTTGTGAACCATCAAAATACAATATCAGTCGAGAGATGTATTTAGATAACACTTTTAAATTGTTACGAGATTACACTTGAAGCAAGTCTTATAACAAACCATTAGGGCAGTTGCTCAGATCCAACGCAAAACTCAGTGGGAAACTGGCTGCAAATGACATGTTAAAAGGTGTTAAATGACATCCAAAGGTAATCTGTTGTTTATATGAACTCAGATGAACATGTTTTGGTTGAGGTATTAGAATTTAATAAAGGGATTTATATCAACAATTAGAACTACACTTAGGCGGCGACATTGTCATCTCTTTACCCTTAAAGGAGCATTCCTTACGTCACACTTGAAAATAAGTAACTGTTCATTCCCACATTCCTCACCAACCACCACACCACATCCTATACGCAAGCCGAAATAAGTAACTCCTCGTTCCCACATTCCTCACCAACCCCCAACCACATCCTACACGCAAGCCGAAATAAGTTACTGTTCAATACGTTACTGTTCACAAATAAGTTACTGTACATGTTCCCACATTCCTCCCCAACCACAACACCACATCATATACGCAAGCCGAAATAAGTAACTGCTCATTCCCATTTCTCCCCAACCAAAACACCACATCCTATACGCAAGCCGAAATAAGTTACTGTTCAATACGTTACTGTTCACAATAAGTTACTGTACATGTTCCCACATTTCTCCCCAACCATAACACCACATCCTATACGCAAGCCGAAATAATCGCTAAGAAAGAACGCATAACTAGTATTAATGCCTAACGAGTGGATATAAAGTTTGCTAAACCACTTTCAACTTCGTACCAAGTTATATTAAATGGTGAATTCAACGTGACTGTCTAATAATTTAAAAAGATCTTATTGGGTATTTAAATTTTCTGCCTGAAGCAGAAATGAGTCTTTAAATTAGAAACATAAATATTGTTAAATTTCGATCTCCATACATTATATATTCCAAGTGTCACCCCTCCTATTTATAATAATTACATGGTTGCCTTTTTTTGCACAATTCCACGTGTTATTGCAAGTGCTAATACACGAAAGCCAAAGATACTGGGCTCTCTCTATGCTACCACATATCATCAACATATTTCTTATGTTGTATATCTCCTGAGACGACTGCCCTTGCTCCAACCAACCCACTAACAAACCTTTCATGCGATCACCCCCTAAGCCTAACCACAAAATCAAAAGTGTGAAATACTTATGAATTCTTAATGCGAAATTTCGCGAAAAATGAAATCCCTAACGAATTTCCCTTTACATCGTAATGTCGTTGACGTTGGTCGATGCATATCGAAGTCAATTTCTTGTATCCTTTTTCTTCTTTTTCTTTATCTCGCGATATGCAAACTTCGATGATGCATTTTGATGGTATTTACATGCAAAAGAGTCGAGAAAGTGATGGCCTTCAGACGTTAAAAGAAAAGAAGGAAAAGGAAGGAATGATCATGGATATTTCATGCGAATAATGCCAAAAACAAGAAAATTTAATCGGGAGAAATATTCTTAATTTGATTCTTCTTTAAAGATTAAGCAGATGTTACTCATCATCATTAAAAAAAAAAATAAGAAAAACCATAAATAGATTTAAATATGTTATTACATTTTAAAAAGGAACACACTTCGGTGCTTTGTGTACGACGTACCGTAAAATGTGTAAGCCGTTAGTGTATATCTAAGCATTCGTTGAGTCAAAAGGCTGGAAACCTATTTGTGATGACAGCGGAAAAAAGAGCCAAACCCAACATCATCTCGATTTAATAGAAAGATATGATTGTGTTGGGAAACTCCCTCTGTAACAGCCATTGAAAACAAGATCAGTGCGAGGATACTGAGGCTCAAAACTCATACGAGGGCTCTTCCATTTTTGTCATATAGCGCCACTTGCGGGCGAACGCTCTTGGTTTAATTCTATTTTTATTTTCATATTTTCATGGTAAAAGTGAGCAGCGTTTTGTTACTGATATCAAAGGTAGGTAATTGAGCAACATATATTAACAAACACTACATTTAACAATAGAGACAAGGTGGTTAATATTAAGCAAAACATATGACAAATTCAAGTACTAGCGGCTCTGTGACGTAATGTTTGACTTGCTTAAGTCGTCAGCCTATGGACCAACAACGTTTGCAAACTCACCTTCACCAAAAGAAAGAACTAAATTGAATAATGAAGAAAAACTTAGCCATTAAACACAAATTAACTACAGAAGTATTTCTCGGGTGGTATAACTTGTGAATTCTTAACCACTTAAGTATTACTTGAGTGGTATAAATTGTTAAAATTATTAACCACCCAAGTATAACTTGTGTTGTGTAACTTGTAAAATTATTATCACACAGATTTAACTTAAGTGCTATCATATGTGAAATTATTAACTACTCAAGTGTAACTTGTGTGGTGAAACTTTTAAATTTTTTAATCACACAAGTATAACTTGAGTGGTACAAATTGTTAAAATTTTTAACCACCCAAGTATAACTTGTCTTGTGTAACTTGTAAAATTGTTAATCACACAAGTTTAACTTAAGTGCTATCACATATGAATTATTAACCACTCAAGTATAACTTGTGTGGTGTAACTGGTAAAATTATTTATCACAACAAGTATAACTTGAGTGGTATAGAATTGTTAAAAGTATTAATCACACAGTGTAACTTGTGTGGTATGACTTGTGAAATAATTAACCGCACAGGTATAGATTATAGTTTTTTGGAGGCGACATAGCTTCAACGATATCTTATCATTTATTTTTGCTATTGTCATCATGAAAACTATATGATTTAAACAGCAAGAAACTACTAACCAAACGGGGAAAATGTTCTTTTTTAAGTTGAGTCGTGCATTCGCTTTGATTGAATTGAATCTCAAATTTCTCTTTAATTGTGCTTTTTTTAATGTATAATACCACAAAATCAATTTCATAAACTAACAAACCACGTTCCATCTTAGTCTCTGACGTCAGTACAAGGTTCGATAGATTATAGAGAGCCACTGAGAATTGACCATCCATGTCATTAATTAGGATTTACTTCCACTTTTATGCTTCATCTCTAGAATTTAATTTGGTCGTTCTCACAATCCTTTGTTGACCATAAAAGCAAACAGTAAGTTGACATTTTAGGTTGAATGACCTCAGCCTATCCTGTATAGGTATATAGACTTAATTGAGGACATATGTAAATACATCAATATATAAAACTATAGAGAGGTAAACTAGTCAATGCTCATATATGATATGTAAATACCCACAATAGGTGAAACGAATTGAAATGTACGCTGGCATTCGAACACAACAACATATCGTTTCATGGCCGGCAATGTGTCACTTTTACGTTGAATTTATAAGTATTAAGAATATATATTAGAATTAAGGGAGGTTTAAAGCGTCGCTTATCTGTGAATCCCATGCATGCAACCCCATATGAAGCTATGTAAACTAGTGCAGCCTATGCTAGGCTTCGGTGCGTCTAACAGTGGCCATTGCTTAATCTATAGGCCTACATCTGATGTCCTTTGTTAGGATATATTTCTAATATGCAGTGCGTA
>KN885900.1:22054-33979 GCA_000934455.1 Apostichopus parvimensis | reverse complement strand
GCAAAATGAGTTTAATCCAGATTTTCGTCTTCTGCAGAAAAGCTATATAAAATTATCCGTATTTACGATATAGTGATTCCATACTGCTTATATTAATTGCTTATACCACGTGACAAACACAGGCTATATAGGTTCGGTCAACTCCGCAAGATAAGACAGTAATAATGAAATATTTTAAACATAGCGTCACATAATTTAGCGCTAATTCTTGAGTTAAATCTACTTCATTCGTTATGCTTGGTATCTCGTATCAAATATCTCCAAAATTAATTTAAATTCTGAAGTATTTCACTTTCAAATGATTTGACGAAATAACACCTTGAGTTGGCCTGTAACAGATCCAGGCACCTAGTTTGCCCCATGGACGCAATGATTTTTAAACGTGCGAAAAAAAGAAACTTGATAAACAGAAGAGGAAAAGTGCCATTAGATAGATCGAACAAGATACGGTATCTTCAGTTAACAATGTCATCGTTTTATAGACATAAACTATTTTTAAATTAACATCAATTGTATCGGGCTTTCATTCTTCTCATTAAACATGACTTAACGCTTTCACTAAGTAATCAGTTTTTTATTTTTTTTTATCATCCTCATGGTTGATATCAACAAATGTCAATATAGGCATGATATTCGATTGTGATAAATTTGTACAACAGCCACGAATGACTGAAAAACAAATTAATTTAACTCCGGATTTTAAAGATTTTCGCCGACGTTTGTGTTATTATGTGTATAGAGAACAGCTACATCTTATTTTGTTTTTTATTACGATCGTTCAACGCTTCCGTATAAATCTGGGGTTTTTTGGTTTGGGTTTTTTTTAATAAACAAGGATGGCTTTGATAAATCCAGCCCCTCAATGACCAGCAGGCAACTACTTTATTTTCGGATACCGACTACATCAGCATATTTCTAAATGTACTATTGCACACATTTGTAACACAAAGAACTATATTAAGCTTAAAACTAAAATGCTGTCGGTAATGGAGGGTATGATAGGGTATAATATCAGAAGTTAAATGTGAGGGCAAAAATTATTGTAACTCACACGTCATTGTGACATGACATTCGTAGGATCACACAGAATCGTTCATATCAAAGGTGGTCAGTTTTTGCCCCAAATTTAATTAAGCATGTTCAACAACAAAAATTGAATAGTGCCAAGTTCCTATTGATTGTAAATCTCCAAATTATTTTCAGACATCGAGGCGTGTTAAATTAGACAGTTTCTTCAATGTGTCAGTGAGTGAAAAAAACTTTCAGGGTGACAGTAAACATATTACTGTAATGGAAGTGTGTATAGGAGTGGTCTGAGAGGAAGGAAACGTCCGTAGACCAAAGGTAAACAAACTATCGATTCATCCGTAAAATATATATCTATCAATCGGTTATATATATTGATAAACAAAACTACATCCAACTGCTACGAAGATGCCAATTAAATTCAAGCTATGGAACGACGACTTTACCTTAACATACTTTACCTTTGTGGAGGGTTATAATTCTTGGAATCCAACAATAAGTTAAAATTGTAATTTTCAGTGATTGCAACCAGGGGCGTAGCTAGACTATTGATTTTAGGGTGCCTGATGCTTTTGTAGGGGGCAGTGGATTACCTACTTCTAAAGTAAAGGAAGAACATGCTGACAATTTTTGCGGGGGTCGACAAATTTTTTGAAGGCCCCCAATAGGGGGAAATATGAAAAGGTATATTTATACATATTTAATGTTTAGTTTTCTTCAATTTTTGGGGACTCCAGCAGTTTTCATATGACCTGACAATCGATAATATCAGAGTTCCACATCTTCGAGATTTTTGTGGGTTGTCGGAGATATGAAAGAAATAATTCCGGTTTTCAATGAAAGACAAAAGACGTGAGTTGTGAATTGTTTTTCTCTAAATTAATTGATATTGAAATATGTTTTACGGTTCTTGTACGGATCGGAGGTATGGTCAAGAACATTTAAGAAAATAATACTTTCTAAAACGAGATAGCAAGTGTAATTAATCAAACATGTCATGCTCAGTTGTTTCACTCTGTGAACAACTAAATAATTCATAATTCTCTACAGATAGATTCTATAATTTGATCCCTCTCTCTTTATGATCGTCCATAACTATATATAATCTTAAAATTCAAAATTTTATTTATTTATTTGTTAGCTCGGAAAATAAGAATTATAATCACGTCAAAACGAAATTACAAAAGAAATATAATTCGACATGCCCAGCTAGTGAGCTAAATAAACATGGATTTTAATATTGTATAGTAAAAAATAATATGCAAATTCACCCCCAAACTGAAAATGCATTAACAAGCGAAAAAGTTAATACGGAAACTGATAATATTACATCACATATCTTACAGCGAAATTAAATGATTTTTTTTTCAATAAACAATAGTAACATATGGGAAACCAAGATGTTCTTGTGATATATTGAATATGAGAGGTTCTTGAAGGGGAATAAGAGGCTTTCATCTGTTTGTAACTCCTCTATTGAGTCAATAAAGAAACAAAGGCGAGATAATAAAAGAACATATATGATTGCTACAGAGCATACTGTACGGCGAAAAGTAAAGACAAATTGAAACCAAGAGGAAAGGGTCGTCTACTAAAGACAGCATCAGACTTTATGAGAAATAAATTTGATTCCACTGTGTACAGTAAAAACAAGGCAAAGGAAAGGAGGTATTTAGAGAAACAGTTGTTAAAGGAGATTTCCTGCCTTGAACAAGCCAATTGGGCCTCCAACTCCTCTGATGATTTCAATAAACTTTCTTTGGCCAGGAATAAACTACAACACATTGATGATTATAAACTTATGGGTGTTATTATTCGCTCCAGAGGCGGAAAAGAAATCGATTGGATCTTTCGCATTTAAGTCTCACATCACCGGCCTCAACAAAGAATTTGGACCCCTCGACAACTATCAGTTCTACAAACATATGTAATCCGTTCTTTGCTCCTTAATCCGCTCCTTTTTCATTCAACTGCCAAGTATTGCTGCATGCAAAGCAATTATAGCGCAAAAACGTTATTGTTGGTTTGTTAAGCCAATGGGCTATTCTCAAATCAGATCATTAAAAACAAAAACTACTTTTGAAAGCTATTTAGCATTTTATTTTTTCTTAGCAAGCTCAAAAATAACGAATTTACTGGTTATTAAAAGTTTGCAATATTAAATATTAATCATACGTTACAAAAAATGCAAAAACGCATCACCCCAATTTTTTCGTATTTATATTGATATTGTTTGTTTGTTAATTTTCTCAACTAAAATCCAAAATTTGATCCTACTGTTACATTGGGAGATCAAACGGATTAATATTAACTAGATTTGACCAATAGAATACACAGTAATGCAACCTGAATTATAAAATATTTAATTAATATGCCACCTACAATCTTTCGAGAAATTGGTCCAGCATCATGAAAGGTGTGAAGTCATGTATAAGAATGTGTGTCGTTCTTGGTTTTAACCATATACTCACCTTCTATCTCCTTCGGGAAATGACGAAAATGGGTTAAATATGTGATTTATTCTACGACGGACACTATACAGTGACATAAAGGGACCATTAATTGAAAGAATTTAGACTCTGAAATCTTTCAGTTGAGGTAATACTCACGACTTTTCCCACAATACCGTAGGTTGGCCCACTAAAATTTAATAATTATCGTAATTAAATTTTAAAATAAAAGTATATTGTAGGCGACATAAAAAATTAAAGCAATTACATTGTGAAATAGGGGCAAAGGAAATGGATAAACGAATCAACTTTGTCCAAAGAAGTAGAAGTCAACATTAACCTAAATAAAGACACGGCTGGAATAACTCTACAAAGTGTGTTATGCGGACAAACAGCCAAAGAGGATCGCCTTTGTCTTTCTTCTCTTTAATCTACTTATGTTTGATCTTTTTTTTTTATGCATTTACAGAAGACTTTGAACAAAATGGGATTCGATACTTTTTTTAAGAAAAGTATCCAACGAAAGAGCACGGGCATGGAGACCAAACAACTTGATCCACTCTAAATCCCAGGTAACTGACATCGAAATAGTAACCGTGCTATCATGACTGGATTCTAATCTGTAATTCAAATGAAGCAATGCTTTCTCTTTATGATATGATATTCAATATCATAATAATTTCTAACTCACTAGAAACCGCTTTCCGACCTTTCATTAGTTCATCACTTCATTTTTCATCTTCTATAGATCAATAAAAAACTTAATTTAGCGGAATAGAACATCATTTACGAGGATTTTTGTTGTTTTTACATTTTCCGTGTGATCATCAAACACAAGCTCGATATCTTCAGCACCTTGAGTAAGATAACAGGTTATGCTTTTGTGAGACGTTTCTCTAATTGGCTTAATATGTATCATTTCATTTTAAATGACAATCTAACACCGAGAAAGTAAAGATTGATTTACATGTCCAAAGTAGTTTTCATTAGCTGTGAAGACAGCCAGTTTGTCCAATCAATCATTGAGGAACTGTTAGTGCTGACACACGTATAAACACTAAACGGAGGTATATGGAGGGCAGAACAAATTTCAAGCTGTGACAATAACAGTTATTGTCATTAATCAATAGCTACTTTTGGACAATTAAATGCACTATTGCCCTTGTAATACACGTAACAGAGACATGAAGATGAAGATGACGATGAAAATGACCACGACGATGACGACGATTGCGACGATGGCGACGATGACGATGAGGATGATGATGATGATTATGATTATGATTATGATGGTGATGATGATGATGATGATGATGATGATGATGGTGATGATGGTGATGATGATGATGATGATGATGATGATGATGATGATGATGATGATGATGACGACGACGACGACAATGATGATGATAATATATCTTGAAATGAAGTTGGATCATGTCCACTCATACACAAATTAACTTTTAGATAATAGTATTCACCAGGCAATCACATCCATCATGTAAACACATCCATAAGTCAGCGTCGTGACTAAAAAGTTACGAAAAAACTAGCATTCAAATATTCACATAAAATTTATGATGGCGTTTTCGAGCACTTGATGACCAGAACTCTGCCCCACCCCCTCCAAACCCCATCCCAATTAGCATCCTCCTCAACCTGACCAGTATATTGAAAGAGGAAAATCTCGCTGCCGCCCTTTTCCTGCAATCTATCGCCATAAATCGAACAGCCTGTGGTTACACTTATTTAAGCCATAACTCGTCGTTTTCCGTGTACGCTATTCGTAAATAGGCCTCTATAGCGTCTTTGACGAAGGTCATTGGCATATACTGGATATGAATATGGTAAACTTTCACATGCTTAGGCTATGCTACTCAATTGTACTTGAAAAGAAAAACACTTGTTTTGAAGTATAAAATAGCAAGACCCTTAGCCAACTGACGGATTCACGAAAAGTAATGAACATATTTACTTATATACCATTGGCATTCGAAACCTACGGGTTGATTACAAGTAGTCCATGTATAGTTTATAAGGAACATCTGTCAAAGCGGTCAAAACACGACTAAGGGTTTTGTCAATTGGTTTGTATGTTGGACAGGTCTATAAAAAGTTACTTAAATAATGGCGGACATGATAGAGCAGCCTAAAACTAGATTATTTTGGATACCTTTAGCTAACAAAATATGAATTCCTATTAAAATTAAGCAAATATAGTAAAATATTGTACCTTGATAGTATAGTTCAATACAGTAAAAGAAAATGCCAATCTAATTATAAAATTTGCTTCTCTAATTTGTTATAGAAGAAAATAGGGCCCTACATAATGACCACAAAATTGCTAGATATACTAAAATGGTCACAACCTTGTAAACGTTGAAATACTCCTTGAGACTTTCTCGGACGATTTAAGGATTTTATTTCTGTCTTTATTAATTGTTTTGCATGATTTCCAAAGTTTGTGTTTCCAAATGTTGTTATAGTGACGTAAAAACTTAAAGATACAGTCGCTTAAATGCTTTTCGGTAATATCGAGGTACATATATGTTTCTGTTGTTTCTAACTTTAAAGTCTCTTTAAGAAATAAATGCTGTTATCAAGTGAGAAAACGTCCAAACCCTGAGATCGAAGACATTATTCATCACTTCAATGGTTCGAAGTCAATTATTTAAGACTGCAGGGTGGGTATTTTGGGATATTCTTTTTCTTTCTCTTAGGGGCGAGGCAGAAGGAGTTGCCACAGCCATTTCTGAAGGTAAGCAAACAAACAATTTAAAAACGAAAGTATGTGAATGTATTTTGATTGTATAGTCTTACGTCACAGGTGATTTATAAATAGAGCGACAAGGTAAGTCAATAAGTTGAATATAACGGGTCGAATCAACATAAAACAACAACTAATATATAAGGATATATTTTCGGATATTGCCAATAAATATGGTCCATCGTAATCCAGTAGAAGTGCAAATATTTTTCAACGCAAAACCGTACGTAATAATCGCGTGAGGTCGATTGATTTGGGACACGCTGTCGTAGCATATGTTGGAACGATATCACCATAAAGAGCAGGGGTTCCCTAACTGGGGTGCATGAACCCTCAGGAGGGGGGGGGGGGTATGCATGAGTCCATCCCAGGGGGTGCATGAGACGTTTCTGAAAGTCAAAACTAGAGTACTTTTTGCTGAACTAAAATCTGATATATCATATAATTTAGTAATTTACAAAAGTCGTATCTATCAAAAAACTCTTTTCGCGTTCCATACGCATATGTTGCCATAGTATAGTACAATACCATGCATGTGATACTTGATCTTTTACGAAGTACTGTTATGCGTATTATAGTATAATAATGACTCAAATCGTGTCTCGAAAAGTTTGGGGTTCGTGGACAACTCTGACATCCATAGGGGGTTCGTGGGGGGGGGGGGGATAAAGTAAGGGAAACCATGATATAGAGCCAGTGAAATGGGTGTTTCATTAGTGGTTCACAGTTTTGCTGTAACGAGCAGGCATATAGTCACGGTTGACTCCGATGCGGTTCCGGATTTCATATTTCGTGTACCTCTATAGCTTTCACGGGAGGTTTGATTTCAAGCGATGATCGTTGCAGTATACCGCGGAACTAACTTGATGTAACGGTTCATCAACATGACTTTCCTTGTTTCCATTGGACTACAACGAAACAGACAGTTATTGTAATTGAAGGCATGTCTTTAACGTTAGGTATACCAAAATAGATTAATTTGCATATTGAAAAAACATACGTTTTTAAATCTGGTATTCAACCCCTTGCGATCCCTTTCAAATATTGATCAAATGAGTTTAGCAGCTGAGTGATAGTGAGGTCGGCACGTTTTGCTCCCTGACTAAGAGCAGGTTTTATGTAATATGAAAACGTGACACGACAGATCAACCTTGAAGAAAGAATATATCACCGTTACTGGATACAATGTTAATTATTGCAGCATATATATACATGGCCACTATGTGTAGAAATAACCCTGACGTCACATAGGCCGGCAGTACGATCTATCATGATGTAATATTACTAATAAACCTGTAATCTGTGTTGGATTGTAAATATGTGGTATTCTGATAATACCATGTAGTATTCAAAGTATAACTACCCCCTCCCCACCCCACCCCTTGTGAAGGTAGATGTTCATTCCCTCCGGACAGAACTCATGTCCCCTCCCCAATCTCCCCATCACTGGGATTGATGTGAGCAATAGAGAAACTAGTGAGAATAAGACTAAATAAGCAAAAAGCGGGAACGTAATTAATCTCTTAATTTCATCGAACAAATTGTGTACATCCATCTGCCTTTCCGGTCTTACCCTTCACAACCAGCTAGCCGGAACTAAGTACCGGTAGTCCTTCCCGTCAACTTCCTGTCAACTTGTATTATTTTATATATTGATTACAAAATGTCAATACATTTTATTATTTACATAGTAATTCTATTTATATATTGAACATTTCACTACTTAAGATAATTCTGTTAAACAGCAATTAATCAATTTCAATATTTATTTATATTAACCGGAGCCTGTTTGTTTTTTGTTTTTGCTTGTTGCAGGATAATATAGCTCCTTGCTTTCAGAGAAATTGCTTTTACTTCCTACTTCCTAAAACGTCTAGTACATGATTTGAACTTTGTAACCTTGCTTTGACTTTTCTAGTAATTTATTTATTTATTATTCATCTAAACTTAAAGGGTAAACTCGGTTAGCGTAAAGCGAACCCCCCCCCCCCCGAGGCCCTGAAGTAATCATGCTCAAAGCAAAGTTATTATTTGTACATCCTTTCTCTCGATGTAAACGATGCTTAAATAGACAGAGAAATCTTCTAAACTCTGATTTCGTCAAATTATATACCTTCATAGAGTGATAGACGTACAGAAGGAGAGTAACATACAAGCAGACATTGTACGTATTTCTACAGGTTGTCTTAAGGGCATATATGGTTACGTCGTAAACGGTAGTAAATCAGTCGTGTACGAAAACATTTCCATTCTATTATGTCGAGCTTTTTGTTTAGAAAGCAGGTCGTGAAATTTTCTTCTCCATTTAAAGGAATTGTGAAACTTAGAAGAAAAAAAGCATATTAACACTGCACACACTTTGACTTCGTCTTAACTGTATGTTTCTTAAATCCCACAGCAGTTCATTTTGCTTGACGTGAGAAGTATTAAATGAAAAATGGGATGAGCGATGACATTTTTAGAATCGACTGAAATCGTTAACCATTACTCATGAATTTAAAGGCCGTCAGTATTGGCCCCTTAAGTTTTTTAAATTAGCTTTCTGTAGATTCTAATTTCTTTTACATTTCCACAGACATTGAGGAGTGTTAAAATAGACAACAAAATGTCTTCGTGTGGGTAACAAGCGTTATGTAGTGATAGTGAAATGCAAGTTGTTGAAATCTTGATCTATGTGTGACACAACTGGAGTTCTACCAATATTTACTGATGAGACCTTTAATTTACGTACTTTCTTGATGATATTTAGGGAAGTCGGTCATTTGGGGGTAATCACAGGGTGCAGCCCGTTGGGCAAATTTGCAACAAATTGGGAATAAACTTAATGTTAAATCGCTCTTGGAATCTCAATCCATTTTTCTTGATTTGAGATAGCATAAGTGTACTACCTCTATGCAAGAGGGTCCGATGCGTTTTTGTTGAGACTGACGCAATTGCTTTGCCTTGAAGATAATAAGATCTCAAGACACCATAATAGCTCTAACTTCATTTCATTTCATTTATTTCGTCTATACATAAGAACAATAGAACAAAGTGGTATAGTATAAACAGGACACTAGAAAAACAATAGTACTTTATCGAGCTAGCGACCAAAAAATAAAGAAATAACAATGAAAGAAGGTAACAATTAAGTGTAGAGAAAAATAAAGATGAGATAATCAATACTCAGTCAGTGTAGTTTTCAATTAGGTGGGCTTTTAGTTTGCGCTCAAACGTTATAGATTTAACATTTTTTATATCATTTGGAAGCACTTTCCAGGTTTTTTAGCAGTAGTTATTCAAGAGTATTTTACCGTGTTTCGAGTGATGTCTGCTAACTGAAAATGGGTATTATTCCTCGTACTGTTACGAATTTAAGAGGCGAGGGGGGGGGGGGGGCATAATATTTGACTGACGTCTGTTCTGGGCATAGGGTGTCTCCTTCACTTTTATAATTTCTTGTTTCGTGAAGGAGGTGAAGTTGCAAGCTGGTGCTATATCAGTTTCATCATTGTCACTACGTACAATTGTGTAATACAACAGCGGCAAATTAGTTCTGGAAAAAGTAATCCCGATCAGTGTTACTATTATGGACATTTAATTTTTACCTATTTATTGTTTCCATTCAGTATCTTGAAGTAATTTTACAGCTTCTTGGAGATATAGGCTTCCGAAATAGCCTACAAAATAACTATCCCCAGGGGTAACGATAGTACCATCTCTACCGAGCCATATTCGCCACATTACAACAGTGCTATACCAATATTCAGTCTTACATAGTGAAAAGATAGTCGAAACTGGGTCTATTTGACGCCATGTTGTGAACAACATTCATTTCATTGGAAATGTCGGTATATAGGCCAAGTACATTAAGATACTCCTACGCAGTCTATTTTTCTCTTTACTTCATAATTTTTTATTTTTTTTAAAGAGAACCAGAAGTCACCTTGTACACCCTTAAGCATTATTCTGTGACCATAAAATCATTTTATTTTGAACTTTTGTCAACATTAGTTGCCTTCTTGTTCATATCTTTGGACAATCATGGTTGAATAAAATATATACAAAAATTCTGGATGGAATAACATCATCGGGTTTGAAGAGAAGGTCTTAGGTAGCTCCTGAGGGTTAAATGCATCGACAAGAAAGGTCAACACCAATACTAACTACAGGCCAAAACTCCGAACATTTTTTTGATTTAACGAGAATTTTTTGGTTAATCACAGACCTGCTTCCGTTCGGTCTTCTTGGTTGCCTATAGCAACAATTAAAATGCTTCGAGATCTTTCAAAAGCACGTGCTTTTAGAAACTTAGAACATTGTAGCATGGTCACTTGAAATGTTGGGATAAACGCAGATATTTAAAGGAGCCTTCCAGATTCTGTTAATCAATTAATATCATCGTCTATGTCTGCATCAACGTCTATAGATTTATGTTGACTTACAGGTTTTCTACCTTGTCATGACTTCTATAAAACGGTCTTTGTAGGATAACAAGCTCCGAAGACAAAGAGAATATAAAAGGTTGGATATATCTTGCTGTTTATTTTTAACATATTCTCTCTTTTTCCCATTTACGTACGAACAATATAAAACAAAATTAACTAAATATCCAATTTACAACCAACCATTCCCAAGCGAGCTTATATAATGAATTATTTTAGTGTAGAATGAAGACTGAACAAAATAACGTTTACCAGTACCCGCACCAGTTGTAATGATGTTTGTTGTTGTATACAAACGTCATGTTGTAAACAGGACTATACACATTTTTATAATCTAGTGCTATTCTGTCATATAATATCTGCTTATTAGCTGCAATGAAACATATTGTGGGCTTATAAGCTGGCAACAAGAAATATTACCTCCAATAATTGACATATATTCCCAAAATAAGAAAGAAAAAAACAGTCTCATTTCAGATCAATTTAAAACAAACCGGTAACTTGATATTTTTTCCTTATCAATAAGTTAATATGATTATCAAATAATAGTAATGTTTTCATAGAGTTAATTAGAAGTGTACATATTTTAGTTCATATCCTTAGGAATTCTAAGAAGGTTGTTCAAGGTCATTTTAATGACAACCTGAAAAAAAACTTAGAACTATAGCGATAGGTGAGATGGGAGGGAAATGGAATTAATGGGAAACAAGACGTCAAATGAAAATTAGGATCATCTCTATACGTGTCTACGACCTCTGGCAAAGGAAGTTAACAGTAAGATAAACAATCTTATATCTACATATTTCAGTTTACTTCATAAGCACCCACGTCAGCTATGGTTTTAAGTCAAGCCTTAAGTTATATTTGAAATTTTCAAAGCTTCTCATTTTGTTGTCTTTTATTATTTTTGTTGTCTTAGAAAATATTTAAGTATCTGCGCTAAGAGGTTCATTACATGTGCTTCTGCTTCTGGCGATTCCCAGCACCAAACAGGAAGAAAAAATGAAATTATAATTCATTGAAAGGATGAGAAGTTAGAAGAATTGTTACGGGTTCAACTTTCAAACTTCGTTTCCCGTTTATACTGGCACGGCCATACAGTGACAAAAGAGACTGTTACAGTCACTCATTAACGCATAAATTATGAAGTGATCGCAAAGGGATTTCTTCTGCTTGACTTTCTATATATATAAATAAATAAATAAGTCTAGACTGGTCTGATGATCGACCAACGCGTGAAACTGAGTAACAACTACTA
>KN885900.1:0-15926 GCA_000934455.1 Apostichopus parvimensis | reverse complement strand
ATACACCAAGAAACACACAAAGCTGAGTGAGTTGTACATTAATTAGTTCGGTGGTGTCTAGATGGAAAACTTGATCTATTCAAAATGGCTGACAATATTGCATATCTTTGACATAAATCTTGAAATGTGAAATGTAATAACTTTTTAGTTGCTAAATTCCTGCATATTATCTAAATGATGCCACTAATAACATTCCAAAGCACAAGCTGTTTCATATAGCGTCAATCTAGTTTCTTTCTTTATGTCAGAAAAAAAATTTCTCCCTCACTGGAAATATAACGCAAGTAATTCCTGTTTTAAAATTAAACCATCATTACAATCGTTTCTTGAACTGCTCTTGGAAGATTTAATGAAGGCTTTCATGTAAATAAATATTCCTTATCTAGTATCTTCCTCCCAACATGACATTTAACATTTTTATTAGATGGTAATCATTAAATAAACCACTTATAAATTCCTCGAATCTGGCACCAGTTTCTCGAGTGGGTTACAATTATCACGTCATCATGTAACACTTTGATGTTTCAGACGTAAATAACTACAAAAATGATGTCCAATTACCGATTGGAAGAAAAAATCGTGCCAGTTCTTTACATCAAAGTGACTTTTATACAAACATTATAACACAAAGGCAAATATCAACCATGTGCTAATCCAGGCTCATTCGGAAGTTCTCTTTATTAATGCAAACCTGATATAGATGTTCCTTAGGATGAAGTGGAAGGGAAGTTAGTTAAATGTTATCTGGTTACATTTACCTCTATTTGTTTGCAAATGTAGTTACAATGTCCACTGCGACTGGACATCCAATAACTTTAATACTATATCCTATAATAAAGAGATGTTGGGTCAAGTACTGTTGATATGCTAACTGGATTTCAGATCTACAGTAATTATAAAACCTTTTGGTAAAAGTGTCAAAGTGGTTTGCAGGTTGGTTGCTGGTGGGAGGGTTGGGGGAGTGGTGGGGGGCAGGAGATGGTCTTGCAATTCTAAATGTTTCAAGGAATGTGTGCAAAAGAAGAGAGGGCGATTGTTTCTACAATATAATGCAAAGATTTGTGGTTTTTACATTTCCTGTAAACTTGCAATGTCCTTCCAGCAAACTTGTCCACTTGCTCTCTCAACCCCTAAATTTAAATCGTCTTGTAAGAAATGATACACATCCCTAGTTAGGAGAATAATTTGATTTTGAGTCTATATCAATGCAATCGTATTAACGATGGCTATAAGTTTCCCTTGCATGAGACAGAAATATAAAAAATATAAAAGATGGATTTCAGGTATATTTATGAATACATATTGGTTTAAATGTCAATGCCTAAGTACTAACATTTTATATTAATCAGAAAATTAATTGCATTTTAAATTATTTCACTAAATCCCCCATGAAGCTCTTATAGTTTACTCTTGAAATTCTAAGAACTTTGTTACTTGACAATGCTTCAATGACCAAGTTTCAATTCAAAATGTAAACCATTCATTGCCAATGAAAGAAACAAAAGTAAACAGTACTGACCGGCTAGTGATGCAGTTAGTTCTTAACAGCAGAACCATAGTCGCCTATGGTGAACGTTACCCAAACAACGCATGAATTCTCTGGCGCCTCTGTCATACCTCATGCGACTCTTTAATATCGTGAGAAGAATGTCGGTATTCGACATGCCTTCCCCGAGACCATTCAGCTGTAATCCATCAGTCTGCATTTGCAGTGGGAGCGAAAGACGATAAAAGTCAGACTTTTCTTCCAACTCGGCGAATATGTCTTTCACTGACCCCTCCTCCTCATCTTCTGAAGGAGTGGATGGATCCTCACAGCCAGTTTCAACTGTTTGGTTAATATCGCCTGGTTCCTTTTCCTTGCTTCCAAGAGTTTGGTTTTGTTTTCTCTTCTCTCTTCTGCCCTCTTCTCCCTTCTCTTCTCCCTTCTTCTCCTCTGTCTCTTTCTCCTTTTGAGATGCAGATGCCATCCCTGCCTCTTCACTGAAGTTTGCAGCAATCCTTTCTTTTGGTCTCACCGCTGGTTGGTTATCATCAAAGTATCTTCTTGTCGGAGTCACCAATTTCTGGTCTTGCTGTCTGTCCATTCCCACCTCCTCCTGCTCATCTTTGACATATCTTCCCTGTTCACTGCCTCTTAGTGCATCACTACTCAATCCTGGTGGAATATAACCATCTTCTCCACGATTCTCCACAGCACCAACTGTACCATCTACACTTTCCTTGTCTGTACTTATACCCAAATTGTTTCTTCCATCTCTGTATCTTTCTAAATTACCTGACCCTGCAGTATTCAAACAAGTCTTATTTTGGTTCACTTCTTGTTCTTTGTTAAGACTACTCTCCTCCTCCACATGAGATATGTCTTTCTTTACATCCTCCTCAAGCACCTCCTCAAGCACCTCCTCCTCCTCCTCCTCCTCCTCCGTGTTCTTTGTCGCATTCTGAGTTTCCAGCTCATTTTCAATTGCTGCACCTGGTAGCTGGCTTAACAGAGTCCTGACATCTGGGATCACTTGAGGGGGGCTAGGTGGGCTACTTCCGACCTCGTAGGAGTTTACGATATCTGAAGGAGCCTCTGACAGTGTATGAACTGTCACCTCTGGGAAGATGTACTGTTCACTCTCCTCTGAATACAGTTCTGATGGCGTGGAACGGTTACCTTTAATAATAAAAAGATCATCTTGTCACCTGTCAATACATATACAGAAGTCTGGTATGTTCTATAGGTATGTTACTATGCTCTCTCCATCAACATTAGAAAACCAGAAAGCCAGTTGAATTTGTGATTCCTTGACACATTTTGCATGAGAATATTCTACAGTAACACTTCAAACAACATTTTCAAAAGCTGACTATTACTGACTCCAAGTCATCAGTACGGTTCTTGCACAAATGCAGACTTGCCTAGCAAGTATGAAATTCATCCAAGCTTTACTTTTTGGGTTATCATGTTTTTATATTGTTTATTTCAATAAGATTGTTGTGCTGACCATGGTGGTTCTACAAACCAAGTATGAAGTTCATCCAACCTTTACTTTTAGAATTATCATTTTCAAAACCTTTTCAGGCTTTGACCTCTGTTTGACCTCAGATGATCTTTGACCCTCTACCAATTTCAAAAGGGTTCTTGTACTCACCAAGCAGGATCTACATACCTAGTATACAGTATACCCAATATGTCCTTTCATAGTAATGGTTTTTAAAAGGTTTCAGATTTGACATATGTCAACCTCAAATGACCTTTGACCTCCACCAGTTTCAATAGGCTTCCTTCACTTATCAAGGGGGAACAATACCATGTTGGAACATAAAAAACCATACTTTTTGAGTTAAAATGTATACAACAGGTGTCACATACACACACACACACCCACACATGTTTGTTTTTCATTCCAACCGAGGACCCCATTGTATTTTCCATTGTTCAA
Source organism: Apostichopus parvimensis (assembly GCA_000934455.1). NCBI lineage: Eukaryota > Metazoa > Echinodermata > Holothuroidea > Aspidochirotida > Stichopodidae > Apostichopus > Apostichopus parvimensis. The sequence goes on along the minus strand of KN885900.1, from coordinate 12,495 downwards.
ATCCACGTACCCTAACCTTAACAATACCCCATACAATAGAATTCTTCCGAGGACGTGGTGATTCTTTAGAAATCACAACCGAGGACCTGAAATTCTTTTGTTCAAGTCCTCGGTCAGATAGAAAAACAAACGCACGCACACACACACACACACACCTATCTCCGTCAAATAGCTTCCTTCTGCCTTTGGCAAGGAATAAATGAATGAAACAACTACTTCAAAGGACCAGTGAAAAGTTTAAAAGGAGATATTAATCTGACTTTTATTTTCAATATTCTGACATTAAGAAAACTACTCGAATATTTACTTTCACAACATAAACCTGTAAGTCTGACGAGAGCCTGTTGTACTGAAAAGTGTCCTGTTTGTGCAGATGAGCAGTACATTTAAATAATTATTATTCAGCATCCCCTTTACACTACAATGAAGAATCCATGCTCCAAAATGAATTTTTGGTTACAGCTGACAGGAATATCTTTCTTTGAAGCCAATTTTAGTTATCACAGGTTGCTGAGTATAATGTGACACATTCAAGTATGATGGTTCAGATTATTCTCATTATTTTTTTTTAATAAGAAAAACTAATAATTTTACATAAGAAACACTGACATACTTCCATAATGTTTGAAATTACCTTGAAGGCATTGCCCGCTGTCATACAATGTGACATTTGTGCAAAAGTTTAAAAACATTTCATGCAGCGATTACGTAAACCAAATCTTCATATCTTATCTTCTCTCAATATGTGACTGTCTAAAGCAAAGGAATTTGGGTTTTAAATTAGACCCCTGCTACTCCAGGAAACAGAAATCTAAATTTGAAGATGGCCTAGAATAATAATCCTGCCAGCTTTCATACAAACCTATTCCTCTCCCTTTTATCCTTCAAGTGGGATTAGTTTGTAATGTCTGTCTAGGCAGCAATGAAATAGTAAGTCCTGGCTTCCTGAATATGGGATTTATTTGAAGAATATTAATTTCCTCGGTGATAAATCAGCTGCACATTACAACATCAAGAAAGAGACAGCTGATCTGTAGTCATCAAACTATTCAACTCTCCTGCTACATGCACAATTACGTAAAACTCTATCAAAAAACAATCATTTTGGTGATACAACAATGATATGACGATGCAGCTCACATGTATCAGGATTAAATAAATCCCTTTCTTAAACTGAGAGGGTAATATGATTTTCCCTTACCGGTGCCGCGAGTGCTCCCTTGCGGACCTCCCGTCACTGGATGGAGAAGTCGTCTCTCCATCATCTCGTTGACCACGCCCAACGTCCATTCCTCCTTCGAAGAGTTAACAGACTGATCTACAGAAGATACAAGTACCATCCTTCTGTTAAATGTTCATTTTATACATAAAATCTTATGAAAAACTATTTAATAAGGTTTCCAGTTTATAGAAACTGTTCACAACAGAATTCTGGTATACAATGTACCAAGCAACAGCGGATGTAAACTAGCTTAGTAATGTAATCATGGAGTGTTGTCACTTATTATGCTACTCATAAGGAAAGATATGACTGGTTTATACTTTCACTTAATTTTTTAAATTTTAATTGACTGATATAATAACTGATAATATAATAACTGATATGATAAATAGAAAAGATATACAAAAAAAAACACATTACAATAAAAATCATTACAATAAAACTCATGTAATCAACAGAATGGCTAACTAAATGCTTATTCAAGTTGTGCCTGATGCCCAGCAACTTGTGCTATGATTTGGTTATTGAAACAACCAAACCCCCCACCCACCCCTGCACCTCTTTTTTGTTATCCTTCCCGGTTCCCTCCCCCTTACATGTTCCAAACTTACTTGGTTTGTCTTCATCACGCTGTTCCTCTTTGTACTTTTGTAGAGTGGTTGACAGGTGAGAGACGGTGAAACACTTCCTCCTCTGATGTAGGTTCAAAGACAAGAAATCAAGAAGTGCTTGGGAGAGGAATCCACACGAAGAATGAAGGTATCCACTCGACCAATTCTGAAGGAATAAAACGAATTAACTCATTTGATGGCTTGTCCAATGCCAATTTTTACACGAGTAAACCTCCGTAATCTGGAGACCGAAAATCAAGACTACAGACAAGCAAAATATCCAAGTTTTCATTAGCCTTACATCATTATCTCAATGTGGCATGACCGATATAATTGATGTAGGTTCTAGCTACCTGTTGTCAACTGTTTTTAGTTTTTCTTGCAGGCCAGCAAATATGGTATTAAACAAACATGTCTTAAAAGCATAGCTGTAATAGCAGAGCATATCTATCTCAAACTAAATATCAGGTCGATTACAGATCTACATTTCAGCAGAAACTCTTTGTTTAGACAAAAACCCATCATCTTGCCACATACTCAATGATAAACATACTTTCACTGAGTGTTTTAAGATTAAATACATATTTGTATGCAACTAATTGTTTCATTTTAGTCATATATGGTGACAAAGGTTCCACAAGGCTGATTGTATACCTTGTCACACCAGACCATAGTAAAAGGCCCACTAGCTTATACAGCCTCCAAAGAGAAAGGGGGCGAGGTGGGCACAATGACCGTGTTTTTCCTGGGGGAACATAGCACCATCAGTTAGCTCCTTTACATAAATCTAAACATTGCCATCAGATGGCGGCATCACCATTAGCTAACCTAAAATCAGAAATTTTCATAATGAGACATCTGTAACATACTATTAACACGTTGAAAGTTAACCATCTCCATCAAATTTCATTAAAGTTTACTTATGGTAGGTTGTGGTGTTTGCTTACTGAAACAAAAATCAAGGAAATTTAATAACAAAACCTACTTACCTGAGCAAGTATTTTCTGGTAAGTTGCGATAATAGTTGAAGTTGGCAGTGTGTACAACTCGAGAACTTTCAGTATAGGTTGCTGTAGAGAAACGTGAAAGTGTTAAGAACTGAACTGATGGTTTGCTTCCAAACTACAATGCGGATAATATGCCAAAATAGCTTAAATGGGAAGAAACTCGCAGAAAGTATTTTTTGCATTTGGTCACCATTTTCTGACAAATTTACCAATTCACCTACCAAATGTTGTCCTATACACGGTTCCAATTTATCAAATGAATACACCCTTCACAAGTTTTTCTAAGGTGGGAATAACAATTAGCATTTAAAATGAAACAGTTGCATTGTTAACAAATCATCTTCCCCACACCTCATTTCATGCAGAAGCAAATCAGAAAATTTCTAAAGATATACTATCTTTCATTTTTAGAATTATTCAAACCGGAAAACTGCCTGTTAAAACTAACGAACTGCATTTTGATCGGAATTTGGTTTCAGTTCCTGTTGTAAAGTTAATTGCAACCAACGTAGCTGGATGCATCGATTCTTGGACAATGTTAAATAGAACTCCTTTGAGTGAACATCTTGTCATAATTAAAAGCAGTACTGAGATTCAGGCCAACATCCATACTTGTATAGTGAAATCATGATATTTATCCACAAACTTTTCTATAACTCACATGCCCTGTAAAGAAAAGGAAAAAGAAAAACGGACACAAGAACTTTTCCAACTGCATCTCAGATAGAGTTTCTGCAAGAATATCCTCTTTAGCTTGCTTCACAACAAATTCTAAAGCATCTGCAGGGGAGCTGCTTAAAACCTGATTGTTTTCTTGATGAAACAAGAGATCCCCTTTTACATTAAATGGAGTCAATTACATGCAGTTTAAGAAAAGGTACCAGCGATATGACTAAAGTTTCTCTTACAAAAAATATGTAATTAATGCACATTTTGTACATGTTACAGTTGAAAAGCGCACTGAAGGATATAAGTTCTGTGTGGTTTATGAGGAAACAAAAACAAGTCGATAAAACTTTTCATACTTGATAATATCTGAAATTGAAACATGACGAGTCTGACAGTCATGTTACCCCTTTTTTTCTTTTTCTAGGTTTCCCTCTTGACATGCACTTCCAAAATACAACAGAACATCGCTGTAAAAAGACACCAAATCAGTTTCATTAAGTCTACAAGTTTCTCAACTCCTTGACAGTGGTATTCTGTGTGTTTCTTGAGCAATCCGATACTCAATTTGAAATGCACATCTTCATTATAATGCCACAACAAAATAAGTAGACTCTTTACCTAGCATGATTTTTTTGCTGCTGTATAAAATATAAAATAAAAGCATGAAGAGAATCTTGTAAACGTCCTTTTCAAGTAGGTGTGACGAGAGACTAGTTTTGGAAAAACCAGAAAGCCAGCAGGCTTAGTAATTCCTTTGCCTTATAAGTTTAAATTGTGCATGGAATCACCTGATTGACAGAGCAACTGAGTATAATGTGTCCTGAAGTCAAAGTACCAGAACAACATGTCAGATTACTTGATCATTGCAAAAGTGCTACCCTTACCCTTACTGAGAGTGGAAAACCCTCTCAGCCACTTAAATGAGGGAAGATCAAATCCTATGACAGTTAGTGACACAGAAACGCCATTTATCATAGAATTGAGTTTGCACTATTTATCAAGATCTCAAATGACCTTCCATCAGCATCATGTTTGGGCAAATATTTGGACAAATATCTGTCACTTAATGTACTTGTTTGTATAACACCACAAATAAGGGCAACTGTAATAAGTTAAAGTCAAGGGTTTTGTGTCAGATTAAAGATTTTGTTTAATCAGATTAAATGTGGGTTCTCATGTCATCCTTTCTTTTGTTTGTTACAATTCATTAAAACAGGTTTTGCATAATAATTTTATCTCTTTCCGATGTAGGTCATTTAGCTTGAGAAGTATAACTTCCATCTTGAAAGAGCAAAGTAAAAGTCGAAAATTTACCCCAAGAATCAAACATTTCTCGGTGCTTAGTCTTCCGTACGGTTCCTGAGTAAATTCCTTCAGTAATTTCTGCCAAGATAAAAGAACAAGATGGAAAGTTTAATATGGCATGATGACTGATTTTCAAAAAGAAATTGAAAATGAAATGTTTAATAATAATGTGTTCATTAAAGTCATCGATGTAACGACCAAATCAAGTTTTTGGTAATGTATGATGAAAATTTCAACCCAGCACTTCAAATAATTGTCCCCATATTTTGAAATTTAATCACTTAATTTATATGATGAAAATTTTAACTCAGCATTTCACATCCACCTGCGAATAATTTTCCCATATTTTGAAATTTAACCGTCTAATTTATTTGTCCTCCATGTCTGGGAAATTAATCGGAGGGTTACATTTTCTTCTCAGAATGTGAGAAATGTTAAGCAACTTTTACAATGTTAAAAACTTGGGCACAAATATTGATTACCATATAGGATAAAGAGAGATGGCATGTAAAGAAATATAAAAAAAATGTATATCCAAATTAAAACATTCAGGTTTCATGAGATTCTGTGATACAAATACAGAATGTTACTCTCTTGGAGATAATACAATAGCCAAAATATACAGTTTGCACCCAAATTGTTGGAAAAAGTTATCATCTGAAATTAACATCCAAGTATTAACATTATTATTTAGATCAGTAAAATTGTCATTGCTCAAATGAATGAATTATGAATATAACATTCTCAATGTTCAACTTTACTAACTATTTAAAAAAAAGGAAAAAAAGAACTTAATTTCTTCGGTGCATGAACACCCAATATTTCCTTTCATAGTTATCGTTTTAACAAGGTTTTCAGATTTTACATATGTCAACCTCAAATGACCTTTGACCTCCACCAGTTTCAATAGGCTTCTCTCATGGAGCACCAAACAGGAAAAGAAATGACAAAATAAATACTGAGAGAGAAAGGGTGATGCATTTAAGTAAACACATCTCCTTTTACAAATATTCAGACTTTACTGAATGATTAGAGAAATGGTAACATTACTGATATGTGATAGAAGGAGAGGTCTTTCATTACTCTTCCCTAAAAGTCACCCTGTCTTGACAACTTTTGACAAATGCTTCAAAAAGCCTCATCACATAATTTACATATCTTGAAAATGACACTTGAATAGTAATGCTACGAAAATTCAAAGCGATGCTCTCTGATTGACAGGCAAACAAGCAAATGTCCCTAGGGATTTCATTTATATTTACTTTTGACTTTTAACCATTTTGTCATACTTTTTCAACATCAGTAATTTATGATAACATTTTTCTCAAGTTCTAGCTGTTTATCATTTGCTTGCCTTTCTGGTATATTTGACCTATTGCTACATGATGAATGAACATACATGCTTACACTACCTACTGTAATATCTGTTCAACTTGTAATTAATCTAACAGTGTTATTAAATATATCTGCCACCAACAGCTGGCTCTGTTTATCCTGCAGCAGGCAGATTGCAAAATGTACATCAAGTTCTCTAAAAATTATTTTTTGGCAGATATTTCTTGGTTTATAATATTTTTCTAGTAAAATGCCAGACTTCTCAGGTGCTGAGTTAGTACTTATGTTTCAACAAAGTACTGTACCTATTGGAACTGTAAGCCTCTTCATAAGAAATAAAATGTCAGCTGAATTTTTTTCTTTGCTTTTCAAGATGGAATGACAGAAATTCTTTGTAAAAGCTCCAAATTTCAATTTTGATGGGGGGGGGGTTGATTGGGGGAAGGGAGTGGCAACAGCTATTTGACATATCGCTGCTGACATATATGCATGTAACTGTTGCCTTGAAGCTAGCAGACAAAGACCCTAGTTGTACACATGATGACCTACATCTGTGTTAAAGGGAATCATTTGGATATAGTTCAGATTGCAGGGCCTGTCACTACTGTTGGCTGCATAATACCATTGTATAGTGAATATATTTACAGATATTTTTCTATAACAATAACTGGCATTTCACAGTTGCTCCATACACAGGCTCTGGAGCATATGTTTGTTTTAGCAAACACAGTTCCTACTATAAAATAAACACCACAAATGTCTCATGTTTTAGGACAAATCGAAAGCAAAAACATCAAGCTTCGAAATTCATTTGTCATAGCATCCCTCATCAATGATTCCCACACCTCCCCCATCTGTCCACCCCCCTCCTCCCCCGCCTACTCCAGTTGATACCCTATATACATCAACCAAAGCAGCATGAAGTTCTTTTGAGTTTCTTCTAGATGAATGATAACTTTGTCATGGTTCAATTTTTTGGAGATTCTCTTGAGATTTGTGTCTAGACAGTCTAAGTGACCAGCAATTATTAATATTTGAAAGCCATAAATGGAAGTGAATAGAAAATATTGCTAAAATGCCTCTCTACACACTTAAAAAAAACAAAATCTAACTCATATTTCCACCCACGGATGTCCATGCCATGCCTACTAATGTAAAATTTGATTCTGATAAAACTATCAGATAAACTGCAGCTGAAACTATTTTGATGAGAAACAGAGAATCTTCATTTTGCAAGTGATTAGTGTACCCTAGCTGCAAAACACCAGAAAATATTATGTTTCATTCAAATAATTTGCAGAAGTGAATGTGGCCTTAGTATGCTAACACCAGAAAAATAAAAAATAAAAAAATAAACTCTGTGAGTGAATCATAGGGTCTTATTTTTTTTGTTGAGTAAAAATAGACTTGTGTACCTGGGGTAGGGTAAAAATAAAACAACTAAGTTCAAAGGAGGAAAAAAAATTGAAAAAGTCATTTTTCCCTCCCCCCCCCGTCAACTCGGATTGTAACATACCATTCTGCGTGAGAAAGCAAAGTACAAATGAGAAAAAAAAATGCTACTCACAGCAACAAACTGGATAAGTCTCCCAGCAAACTGCTCACTTTTTTTGGCAAGTTGTGGTATTGTCTTCACTGTATCCGAGATGTCCTATATTTAATGCAAAAGGAATGCTTTAATCCATGTGAGAAAATTTAAGTTAAAAATAGAAATTGGATGAAGATAGGGAAATGAAAACCCCTTGTAGTTCATATGACAACACTAGAATGTTAAAATATTTCAAACGTTACACTTTCTTTTATGTCAATGCCTAAAGAAAACAATAGAGTCTAATTCTATATATGCCAGTGCAGATCTTTGCCTGAAATATATAATTCCTTATTCTGTATATTAAAAGAACATATTGTAAACAATTGTCGTTCAAACAAAGATATCTCAGCTATGAGGTTGTCCATAAGGAAGTGAAATGGAAAGTGATACTCTCTCCCAAGCCCCACCTCCCCCCTTCTCTCCCCCACCTTCCCCTTCTCTCCCCCACCTCCCCTTCTCACCCCCACCTCCCCCTTCTCTCCTCCCACCTAACACAGAAAGAACTAAAGCAGAAGTGAGTAATGCATGTTAGCGTAGGGCATGTTATAATAAAGCCTGCCGCTCCAGTCTGCAGACACTGTGTTGTGGTGAAAGAAAACACTCCCACCAATTCCATATTGTCAGATCTTTGAATTAATCTTACAGATTGTAATCCTCTCTGATATTTAATGTTACTGTAACCATGCTATGTCTTCCAAAGAGAAAACTATTGTTCTGGAAATAAATGAATTAATATTGCTATAACTGTTGGTTACATCCTCCTGACTTGTGAAACTTGTTTTATCACTTTGAGATGAATTTTCATGTCTTTTTTATTTATTTTTATTTCAAAAGATACCAAATGAATGTAATCCTTTTTTCAATGTAGTTCATAACATATTTAATTTTAATCTGAAATGGCATGTTAATAGTCAAATGATGAGAATGGAGCCATATTAATAAAGGCTTTTCAGCCAGATAAATAAAGTTCTCACTTTTAGAGACAGAGGAAACAACCCCTGGAGAAAATGAAAATAATCATCTCCCAGATGCTAACAATTTACTATCACTTTTACGGAGAAAGTGGAACATATCATTCATTACGGAAGACTTCACATTTTGACGGTCATTTTTAGAAATTTAGGGGTGTGCATTTCAAGATTAATTGCAAGCAGCAACATTTGTATCTCTCATATTATTTCAGTAGCAAATTGGGAGATAAAGCTAAATTTTGAAATGGAAGTAGCCAAGATTACTTGACAGTACATTAACATAGTGTAATGTGATAGTTAATGTATCTATATTGTCATCATTGAACATGATTCGTAGAGTGATTTGGAAAGATGACCACACCTCCCAACCCCCTGACTCCCCAAATCCCCCTAATGCTTGCTTTCTTTACAGTAGACAACCAATTGATACAACGCTTTTACATCTTCCCCGCAAAGAAATTGCAAAAAGCCAAGCCCTGAAATATCCCTTTTTCGAAAGTGTGAGCTTTCTAATGTTTTTTTGAAGAATTTTTTTTTTACTTACTTGCATTATCATCTCCCACAGGGTCCAACAAAAGACATGGTAACTTTTTGGGTATAGCCAAGTAGACAGCACCATTAGATGGTTGTGTAAACAGGTGAGGTACGGCCTCATGGTGTTATGAATGTTGCCAGTATTAAACAACAGTAGCACCTTCATTGTTTTACACAGGACCAGATTCACCTGTAATTGTAAAAAATTTTTTTTTATAAATATTAAGTGAATATACAAGAAGCCCAATGGGCACTATGGTTCCTTGCTTGTAGTGTTGTATGTCATCACCCAATATCATAATATTTATGCCCACATGTACCAGCTATTAACCAACAACTGTATTCCAAGTTTGGATATCATCTGATTAAGGTTGTAGAGTTATTGCAAATTTAAAATTTGCCTCTCCCAAAAATATTGCGGACCAGAGCATGTGTCACACACACGCTCTTGCATACTCTCGTGCACCCACGCCAACCTGTCTGCATAAATTCCTTTGCTTCCAGGAAGGAAACCAAAATAAATAAGATTATTGCCATAAGAGTAATGTTCAAGCAGGCATAAAATGATAATACTTTTATTATCGTTTCTTCTTCTCAAAATCTATTCTCATATTTAAAATACTGTATGAAAATGAATGTTTTAATAAACCAAGTTCATTCAGTCCTGATAACATAAACATATACAATAGGGAACAGAAATGCAAATAATTTTATTGTCCATGGGTAATGTCTAATATAACTACTTTCTTTAAAAATCAGGTTTTCACTTGCCAAGAAATTTTTAAATTTGATTTATGAACTTTTTCTGCACTCCTACATGAATACTTAATTTTTTTGTGGCACATAGGGGATTTGGAGTTACTTGCCATTAATAGCCAATTTATGATAATTTTATCAAAGTTGATGACTATTATTCAAGACAGATGAATGTAATTCATCAAAATAAGACACCATCCTTGTTTTTTATGCAAATAAACTTTTATTTTAAATGGAACTGACTCATACTTCCAATCACATTTACACCCCCTCCCCTTTTTTTTTTTGGTAGTCTATACATTCTTTATAATATTAGTCATATGAAGAAAAAAAAATCTAAGCTGTTTTGCCTTTTTTACACACATTTGTACCTTATTTTAAATGAAACTTGATTAATTAAGCTAATGAATTGGAATGTTGTGGGCTTTGAGATTCCTAAGGTATCAAAATGTACAAAAATCAGAACCAAAAACTTGCAAAATATGTTAAAATGGCCACAAATTTGCAACACCTGTATGACACACTTTGAAGTGACATTCTTGGACAAGTTTTGGAGTACATCCATTTCCACAGATTTCATGATTATTTAATAACTTTTGTATTCGTAAGGCAGGGATTTATTTAAACAGATATTGCATCAAAAAACGCTTTGCAATATGCAATATGAGAACACTGCTATACAAGTGCAATGTTGCATAGCATCTTGTACACAGTAACAATTCATATCAGGCAAGAGTTCAGAATATTCAAAACTACTACCACAAATTTGAACACTACATTATTCCCTGATTAGTATCCATGGTGACATAACCTGAGCAAGCAAAATATGGTACGATGGGTTGGGGGAGGGCGGGGGGAGGGGGGTGTGAGGAGAGAGTGAGAGGAAAAGGGAAAGGGAGAAATCAACGGGATAACTAAACAATGACAAAACTAAACAATGCCTGTGGTATTTTATCAATGACTCTTGAAACAAGAAATAATTTATTGTCTGCTTTACAATTTTCAAAAGTTATTTCAATTGCTTGCTGGTTATTACAGTAGATTAAAGACATTACTTTGGAATTTTAATGGAAAATAATCCTAAACCAAGACGGGCAAGAAGTCGGCATATTGGATTATACGAGATGTCTTACAGCTTTCTTACCTATTTTCACTATTTTTTTTTGTGTACTTCTTTAGCCCATCCTCCTGCCTCTTAATCAAAAAGCAACTAGATAGTTTAAATTCAATAAGTAGAGACTGATATGTCATTGCTTCTAAGGCATATCTTGAATCTCAATCCTCTAGTGCAGATCATAATATTTGGCTCGCAGCGAGTTCACTGAACCAGACGTTACCATTGCTAGAATATACCTTAAGATCATAATCACGGGTGGTAATGTAATAAAAGTGTCACTGCTCAAGCTGTGAATGCATCCGCCAGGAGGAACCGTATAGGCAATCAAGACATCAACAGACCAAATAGATATATTCATGCACTGAGGCGTGTGCCTGATGTCATTAGATACACGTTAAAATTGACACTTCAACTTATTTAAGGGAGAGAAACAATTGAAAAATATATATATGGTAAAGGCAGAATGTTTATCAGTGAAGTACTGAAAAAAGGAAGGGGGTGGGGGACTAATTCATTTAAAATAACATAAAAGAACCTTGTGTACAGAGTTAACAAAGAAAACCAGATGAGAGCAAAACTTTTTATGTGCACTTCTACAACCCCTTTTATCTGTTCTTTTCTTTCTTGGCTCTGATTGGCTGATATGCTGTCATGTGGCTACTCCTTACAATCTGCTGTGCGTGTTGCAAAAAAGTAAGTCATGTGGAAGAAAGAATTTTTTGCTGGTGGATCCCATGCAACCACTGTATGGCCCTGGACATACCCTTAGGACTAGACTACGTAAATTATGGGTCCTTGTTCTTCACACTCAACAATGAATTGGTTTTATGACCAACTTAATGCCATCAGTCCTGGTTTTATTAAACTATAGAGGCAAGTAGACAGCAATAACATAAAGCAGTGTACACTAAACAACTCCAGCGCGACATATTGTATCAAGTGTCTGTACGGCATGTTTAAACTTCAAACCTGTTACGCATACTAAAGGCAATTTTACAACACTGATGAGCTGCAGATTGGCTACAAGGTAACATACTGCATACATACTCAATATTAGTCCTAGTAGAACAAGTGCCAAACACAACAAGATGGGGACATCTTTATTTATGTTTAATCAACTTACAAATTATTGTATTGGTTTGTTCTCTTGTGGCTTTGATGTTAAGAACCACAACAAAGATTGGCATATTTTTGAAAAGCTATTTGCAGATTCCCAGACAAGATCGGGTGGCCCAGATTTTTTGGCGGGCTAAACCCGCACGTGGGAGAGAACTTTGATGAATTTCTAGAGAATTCGGAGTTACACTTGGACACAATTGCATACAAAAGTGGCCCATAAGATCATGTGATAATGTATGTGATTTGTGGTGCCTCTAT